>CM042314.1:27087405-27117405 GCA_023566125.1 Zingel zingel
TATATATATATATATATATATATATATATAGGGTTTGTAACCCTTTGTGCACACTGCAAAATGAACATGAAATGAACATGAAATATATTTCATGTTCATTTTGCAGTGTGCACAAAGGGTTACAAACCCTTAAAATCCAAATCACCTAAATTTAATACTAATTTGTTGTGTCATACTGTCATTCCTTTGACCGTAAGCCCACTCAGTCAGTTTGAAAGGTTAAAAACTGTCTCCATACCACTGATGTATAGTAGACATCATCAAAGCAAGAAGATAGACCAACATGACACCACAGGTCATTCAAGTGACTTAAATACCTGATAGGTATCTTATCTCCAGGCTGTTGGCTCCTCAGTAACATGGCAAGTATCTGACTGAGACTGGGCAGTGTTTGGACCCAGCTGTTCAGCAGGGGAATCCCTTCACTGGCTGATCAAAGAGCGTTCTTGTCTCTCTGCCTCGGTCACTCTCTGGAGCCATGCCAACGGCTACATTTGGTCAACTCAAAGATCTGCCCTCTGTCACAACACCCTTTCAGGGGTCAGGCTGAAGTGACCCCCCCAACCTAATGGCTCACTGCTTTTTCAGCGGCTAAGGGGCCCCACAGGGCAGGATTAGCCCAAAAAGGTCCTGTGGTCAGTAGGTTACCACTAAGTTACCACTGTGGAGGTACAGGAATCAATAGAAGGAGAAAGTTCAGCCCACATAGGCAACCATTGTTTTTCCTATCAGTGTCAATGTCAGTGGAACTGTATAGATTTGGGTCAGACCAAGTCTGTAAATATTGATTTTTACCTCCGCCAAGGAGGTCATGTTTTTGGTTCGGTTTGTTTGTTGGTTGGTTTGTTTGTCTGTCAACAGGATTACAGAAAAACTACTGGCCCGATTTTCAAGAAATTTGGTGGAAGGGTGTAAGCATGGGCCAAGGAATAACCCAACACATTTTGGGCCGGATTTGATTCACGGGGCGGATTTTTTTATTTTGTTAACAATGCAGGATAAAGCATTTGTGCTGCATTCATGTGGTGTCAGAATAATCAGAAAAAATGAGTTATTGAGTGGGAACTGCATTAACATTATGAGATAGGGCATGCATTGGCGGAGGTCTGCGCTCTCCCAGTGCTCTTCTAGTTAGTTCCTTTTTCTGCTGGTGCCATATGGAATATAGTATGATGTATATGAGGTAAATATTTAGTATATTATGCCTGAATGTTTAGAAAGTTGCAAGAATGTTTAAAAAAAGGTCAATGAACTTACTTCTGTGACTGGCATTAAAGGAATAGTTTGGCATTTTGGGAAATACACTTATTGTACTTAAATATAAAGCTACAGCCAGAATATGAAAACATAAAAGACTGGAAACAGGAGGAGACGGTATAGGTTGGCTGCAGAGCATGCCAGCAGGAGGACTTTGGAATGGCGCGCAGAGCGGCTTTTTTAAATGTTAAAGCGCCTCCTTACGTCGCACTCAAACCTGGTCCAATTTCACTCCGGTACCGCTCACATCATGAGTTCAAAGCATGCCTGAGCCTGTCTCTGTGTTACTGCAGCACGGGAAGTACATCTAGATGAACGGCGCCCACCCTGCCGCCATGTTGCTAGTGCCTGCCATCCGGTGGACTTTTTGCCGAAGAAGCTTCAGGCATGAAGGGAGGGTGTACGTTTTTCATCTGATAAATACAACGCAGCTTTTCTTTGGTTTTGGAGTGAGCGGTGAGCGACTTTATTGGGGTGAAACCTGAGTTCAGTGCGAAGCGATATTAAGCGGAGAGGCCTGGAACAGCTTTGAGAGTGGGGAAACAAACAGCTCGAGGGGACAGAAACTCTCACCGCTCAACATGCTCTGGTTGGCTGATGCCATTGCAGAAATACAGAAATGCCAAACATACGGTGCAGGTATTTCCCTGCATCACAAGCAATGATTTGCTAAAGCATCGGACCCAGGTCTGCCCTAATTTGTCCATACCTTTATTTGTCCTTTGGCCAGGATCTTGTCTGTGATCTCTCCGTCCTCTTTGCACTTCTCATAGCAGAGCAGCCTCACAGTTTGAGAGCCCTCCAGTTCAATCTCAAACTCCTTGCACGGAAACAGAGCAAAGACATGTTGCACAACAATCTACTTCAATTTCATTAGGGCTGGCTTCTTAGTCGATTAGTCGACTGATCAGTCGATTTGGTCTTAGTCGACTAAGATTTCTTTAGTCGATGGTCATTTTTCATGTTTTTTCATGCTTAATGATTTATTTCCAAGAAACATGTGAGCACATTTGGGACTTTTGCATGAGTCTTTGTGGAGAAGCCTAGTCTTACAGATGGTAAATGGATGGCATTTATATTGTGCTATACTACCACTCAAAGCGCACAGATCTGTCAATTAAATCATCTAATCGATCAGTCGACAAAATCAGAAGAGTGTGACAGCCCTACATTTCTTACAGTTTATTATGTCTAGGGAAAACAGTCTTTTATTTTCTGTATTTAAAGACACACAGCAGTAAATACTGAAGCCGGAGCTCACCCATTCACTTTCTAAACTCGGATTTGCACTCTCACCTCGTTCCAGTTGGGCTCTGTAGAGTCTCTGTACACGCGTGTTTTGGCTTTGTTGACAAAGTAGCCGAAGGAATCCACCTCCAGAGAGCAGTAAAGGTCTAATGGGCACAAGCACAAGTAGTTTTAAGGGTTGAATCAAAATAAAACTAAAGACTGCTAGTTGAGACATGAATAAAGAGCTAAGAGGAGCGGAATCCCCACTGGTTGAAACATGCCACTGACTATTGTGTGACTAACTTTAGTAACCGAGAGCACAAAATAGAGTTTGAGCAGGCAGTGATTTGAGAAGCCAAATACATATTTAAGGCACCCACCCAGCTGACAGCCACAGATAGAGAGAGAGAGAGAGGGGGGGGGGGGGGGGGGGGGGGGCAGCAGATGAGTCAGGGCCAACACAAGGGACGATGTGACACCACGTGCAACCTGTAGAATAATCAGTGAGATGATTGCTAGTCAAAAAAAGGACAATAAAAGCCACTTACTTAAGCTGTGTTTCAGCCCTGATGCAGAGTGGACGATGACATTTAGGAAGCCGTACAAACCGGGAGATTCATCATCTGTGGAAGGCAGCGTTCAGATTATACAGATTAAGATTAAATTGTAGGTATATTAACCCTCGTATTGTCTTCCTGTCGACCATGCACCTGTTTTCCTCCTCTGTTTTGCCTGTTTATCATGTATTATACCTTCTTGGGCAACTTCATTCCAACTTAATAGCACTGGTTCTACATTTCTTTTAGGGATTCATGGTCAATAAACCTCATTTAGATGACATTATACATAATATTTGAGTAAAAAAAAGCAGAAATAATAAATTATTTTGACCAATGGTTAAGATTAGAGCAACGTTTGTTGATGGATCATCACAGATGTGTTTTTGTCGAAGTTTAGTCACGGTACTGTTTTAAAATTCACTTTTTTTTGCAGCACATAATCACACCTGTTGTCAATCTCGGCTTGCCGGTTTCTTTTATTTAAGACAATTTTTTGGGCTTTTCCGCCTTTAATGGCTAGGACAGCTAGGTGAGAAAGGGGAGAGAGAGGTGGAAGACATGCAGGAAATCGTCACAGGTCGGATTCGAACCCTGGACCTCTGCGTCGAGGTCCAGGGTCCACTGAGCCAACCCGGCCACCTTGGTTTGTAAAGCATAAATATAAATTATCAACCAATTCTGTGCTAAGCCTAGGCTTCTAGCCAACGTCATTCAGTTATTTTAGGGCAATTTGGCTAAAAGAAACTCAAATTTCTCAAAAAGAAAGTTTGAAAACTGGTCAAATTTGAACAAGACTGGTGGGCTAAAATCTATATCAAACCCTAAAAAGACACAGTGAACCTTACCTTCCTTATTCATGCTCATTGGAATCGTGTGAACAGTCTGGAGTTTCACACATGAGTTAGTGAGCATCTGCAGCTCCAGAGAGGTCAGAGAGAAGCTTTTAAAGCCTGCGGGAAACAGTCAGGGTAAATGAAAGTCACACATATAACATTATTATAAACATGATATAACATAATATATATAAATATATATAATAATTAAGGGTGGGAATCACAGAGGCCTCACGATACGATATCATCACGATACTTATGTCACAATACGATATTATTGCAATTTTAAACTTATTGCAATATATTACCTTTTTTCCAACTTCAAATTATGTCCCCAAAAGGAAACTTTGTCAACATCTGTTTTATCAAAAAAGATAAATGTCTCTGTTTGTTCATCTCACTTGAACTTATTGCTGCAAAATGGGATTGCCAAGCAGACAAACTGACCGACACATATATAGTAATAGATCGATACTTGGCGTCTGTGTATCGATACAGCACTGCCACGGAAAATATCGCGATTCTATGCTGTATCGATTTTTTCACCCACCCCTATTATTAATATGACATATTCTAAGTGTTTTCTTATAGAAAGCGCCAGGAAAACTCACACTTCTTCTGCTGCTCGCGAACGATCTCCCTCCACTCGGCACGTTCATAGTCAGAAGAGATGAGAAAGGTGAAACCCTGAAAGTAAAAAAAAAATTAAGGAAGCTATGCTGTATTTTTTATTGAACGCTCATGATTTAATGCTTGTTAACAGCAGATGGCAGTAGAAACCAAATTAAGATTTTTTTTATTGACAGTAGAAGATATTCCCAAAGATATTTTGCATGAATTTTATACGTGTTTAAATATCCCTCATTTTGGAACCTTCTTAAGGACCCCTGAATCACCTTGCCGTTTCTGTTGGCCACTCTGAACGCCATGTTGGGGGACATGAGAAGCAGCAGAGACTCTTGTTCTGATAACTTCTTCCTCAGTCGCTCGATCGCCTTGGGTCCTTTGGTGGTTCTCTACAGATGAACAGTACCGGGTTAATGTGATGCAGGACATGCTGTCTAGACATTTGTTCGGTTCACATGTGCTAATCTTTAAGTTCCTCATTTTATTTTACAGTTTTGTGTTCAGACTTTGGTACAAAGCTGTCTTCAATTCTACAGTGCAGTAGTATACATACTAACAAATTATAAACTACATTCTGTCATGTTTTCCTTGTATTTTGTGTTGGTGAGGTTTTAATGTGTGTAGGTGTGTTTGCCATCTGTGTGAGCTCACCTTCTCTCTTTGTATCTCATTCTTGATCAGGGAGATTTTGATCTTAATGGCGTCGATCTCCTCATCCTGGACCAGAGGGATGGGGGTGGACTCGCAGTCCTCGATGGTCTGGAAGGTCAGGTCGGCCAGTGGGATGTACCACTTACAGTCATACTGTTGCCCTTTTCTGTTGGAGGACAAGATGTGAGTATTGGTTTTATTGTTTCACTTGCTTTTAAAAGTGCTGTAGGTAGGATTGTGAAGATCCAGGACTTAGCCAAAAAATGTGAACATCGACAACTTCTCAGTCCCTCGCCCCTTTCCGTTAAAGCCCAAAATGGTCTCCTAAGCCCCTCCCCCTCCAAGGGAGAATGAATGCGTGTGCATGAGCAGTGATTGACACGCCCTGGCCCTGATTGGTGCATCTGAACAGGGAACTGTGTTAAATTACCTGCTTCGTGTAGCTCTACTGGAACATAGGGTCAGTTTCAGCAAATATGACAGAAAGTTAGTTTTATAAGTCTTACCTACTGCACCTTTAATATGCTTGTGCTTAATGAGCTGGTTTTATTGTAAAGTGTCTTTGAGTACCATGAAAAGCACTGTATTAATAGCATGTGTTATTATTGTTAATATTATAATGACAACATGTCTTCCTCACCCAGTAATTGTCATGTTGTCGTGTTTTTTTTTACCAGAATGGTTTTTAACAGTAGTGGAATGTCACTGTCAAGTACATTTTCTCAAGTACTGTACTTAAATACAAATTTGAGGTACCCGTACTTTACTTGAGTCTTTTCTTTTAATGCCGCTTTCTACTATATTTTCAGAGAGAAATATTGTACTTTTTACTCCACTACATTAATCTGACAGCTTTAGTTACTTTACAAATTAAGTTTTTTGCATACAAAACACATGTAGTTTATGAAATACAATGTTTTATTATAAATTAAACTAGCCAACAATATACAGACATACGAGTCCAGCTGAAATGATTAGCCGATAAAACACATAGTTGATTGACAGAAATGTTTGGATCGTTTCCAGTTTCTAATACGTATGGATTACTTTTACTTATAATGCTTTATTTTCATTTTCCTGATGATACTTTCATATTTTTACTTAAGTAACAATTTCAATGCAGGTCTTTTACTTGTAACAGAGTATTTTTACAGTGTGGTATTAGTACTTTTACTTAAGTAAAGGATCTGAATAATTCTTCCACTACTGGTTTTTAAGCAGTGTTTAACCAACAGTACGACTAGCCACAAGCTCGCAAACACATTTAAGAAACTGATGGGAAATGTATAATCTTTATCTTCCACTGAAACTGTTCTATTTTCAGCAAAAGCAGAATTAACATTAGCACGGCCACATTTAATGTCTGTCTGGGCGGCGTGACTCTCATTCCCAAACAGGGATTTGAAACGGTGGATCTTCCGGGTCTACAAGCCTGGATCTCTAATAACGTTGGGCTGGACGCCCACCCGGACTCACCCCACAGCCTGTTTCTTCAGCTTGGTGCACAGCAGCAGGTCGGTGAAAAGGAAGACGTGACGGAGTTTCCTGGAACCTTCGACCAGCTCCACCATGAAGCGATCCCTGAGCAACTGACGGTTCTGCCGACAGGAAATGAGAAATTACGTCATTACACTCGCAGTAACTCTTGTTTGCCTCAAATTAACTCAGATACAAATACAGGATGTATGCTTGGAATGATCTTAATTTTGCAGTAGTTTGGACTAATAAAACTGTGAGTAAGGATTGAAGCATTATATTAATTCAAGCCATTGCCAAATGAGTTGATAGAAAGCTAGTTAAGCCTATCAGCTCCACAAAACTTTCTCTGTATTTCTCAGTATGGTTGTGTTTACAAAACGTAGTAGTCCGGTGACTTTCGCGCGCAGAAGCTTGAGTGATGCGTTTAAGGTCACCGCTGAGAAAGGACAACGGCAGCGTTCAGCTTTAGAGACGAAGAGGACATAAAAATTACAGGGATTATTACCTCTTCTGAAGAGTCCATGTTTTTTTTTTGTGTGAAAATAGACCTGCTGCATATCTTTAGCAGAGCAGAGAGCCGCTTCACGCGCACTTCTGGGATGAGCCGCCACCATGGCGCAGCAAAAATTGACTTGAATGGCCATGATTGCTCGTGGTGGCTCCGGAATGTAGCGCAGACGCGCCTAGTGGAAAATGGGGGTAAAGCTTGCTTCATGTGGATGCGCTGACAGTGTTGTCGTCATTACTTAGAATTCCTCATGGGGGCGACAGAAACTACGCACTATAGCTTTAAGCTGCTTTCAACCACTTTTGTACTGCACCAAAAGAAAATAGCTGCAATATTCAGAACGGTATCTAATTTAACTTTTACATTGATGCTAAGTTTGCAAGGCTCTAATTTGGGTTTCACAAACAATTATTTTCAGCTGATGTTTGTACGTTGTCGTAGTTATTGTACAGCCTGTGGTGTTGCAACTGCTGTCGGATGAATGCGACCAAACCTCATAGAGGAAGTAAACAAAATCATAACATAATAATAATCATAGCGTGGCTGTAGACTCTTAGTCTTGTTCATTTTTGTGTTATCAATCATTTAGCAATACACAAATAATGGATATCTGTGACCTCTAATCATCGTTGATCCGTCCAGCCTAAGGTTGGAGGCAGATGTGATGACATGAGCTCTTCCTGCAGCAGCGTGCATCTAAGTTTCCGCTCTTCCTTTGGACCTCTGGGCTGAGGCTGTCTACTGTGACACAGCCCATGTGAGACTTTGCCATCCCACACCAACCACAGTTCGACAAAAACAAGGAAATCACTGCAGCATGGTTTTCCTGTTCTGTTTTCTGCACACTCCAGTTCAGTGCTGGCTGGTTACAGGCCTGATGCTATGGCCCTCAAACATGTTCAGCACTGTCCTGGTTTCAAAAAGAGGCGACAGGGTGATATCCGCTCATTGTTTTGTGACACAAACACCACAAATAGTCAATAATCCAATGGAAAAACAAGAGCTGTAACTGTGCAGTCCTCACACCCTCCTGGCACTGGAATCTGCTTCTGTTTTTATTATGCAGTAATGAGACGTTGAGCAGCGAGGCATGTAGGTGAGGTGAACCTAGATAAACTTATGAGTTTAAATGGTCATAGCAATTACAGTCGAATTTAGTCGAGAACTGATTACGTACAACAACAACAACAACAACTCGTATTTCACACTGATTGTCATGTGCTGGCTTGTTATCTGTCAATCTCCTGGTGGGACTTCAGACTTCCTAAACTATATATACAAAAGAATGTTCCCAAGAACTTTCTTTGATTTAATATCCCACCCTGTTGGGCAGGGCCAGTTTCCAGAAAAACAGAGGAAGTTTTCAGTCAGTTCATCTGAATCACAGCCCTGAGATGCATGTTGTGTAAGCGGGACAGAGGGGTCAGGAAGCCCGGGTAAGTCGGTGCACACCCAGCGCAGAAGCCTGGTTAGACAGTTTAGTTGATAAGGAGTGTCGCAGGTCATTTCTGGGAAGCAGAGTTGACACTGCGGCAGGAAAGGATGGGAGTAATCGATAGGTTTTCCTGGTTTGCGACACGGAGACCCCTTGCCTCCAGTGTTTGCGCTGCTTTGTCATAAGCTTCCGCTACACTCCACTTCCTTCACAACTACAGTAAAGCAGACAGGCTGAGATGAGTCAGCAGCAACCTGACTCACACTCCGGTTTTATTGCAGCTTTCAGACACCTTATGCTCAGAGTTTTTTTTACTGTCAACAGACAAGACATGACGGAATTTACGGGGGCAGGTATGAGCCTGAATTCCACAATGCTGCTGTTTTAGTGAGATAATCAAATAAGTTCAAGTGTCCTAAAATTCTGTACAGTATTGATTTTTGGGACGAAAATGTAAACCTCAAGTCCATATAATCAAGTGTTCAGTCAATCAAGAACTTTAGTAACATATTATTCCATAACATGTAGCCCAATTCTCTTTATAAGTTTGATCCACACTAGTGGCATGGCTCTGTGGATGTCAAGGTCGGTCTGTAAAGGACGATTTATGCTTCTGCGTCAAATCGACGCCGTGGCAACATACGTAGGTATGTGGAGACATGGATCCTACGTCGGACCATACGCCGGACCCTGACGTGCACCTCTCAAAAAATGTAACTACACAGGATGATGATGATGATGCCGTGGCTTGGTAGGAGAGGGTTAACTTTTCCTGCTACAGATTTCCCACCGTGGTCAGAAAGCACAGGGGAGACAATATGCTTCTCCCACTATGACTCTAGAGTCAGCACTCGCTCCGAAAGCTAATCGCCGTCACTCTCTTACTCTCTCTACCACACACTCCCCAAGCACACACACATGCCGGCCCTGCTATTTTCTTAAAGAGATCGACGCACACACCAACGCACACGTATAAACTTCAGGCCACTAACGTAGGCTACGGTTTAATTTCGCAGGACACTGTTTTGCTTTTAATATTGGATATTTGTGAAAAAAGTCAGAAAGCAAACGGAATTCTTCTAAATGCTGTATGACAAAACATTGTCGCGCCTAACAGTTAGCAGATCACCAAAAAAGGGCCTAAGTTAGTGAAGCATATACTGGACAAATATAAAACCATATACAGTAAGAGCAGGAGCAACGCAGGGAGTCAATGTTGTGGTGCAAGGCCTCGTCGCTGTGCCACCGCACCAATCAAACCACTAATACTGTCCTTAGCAAAAGGAACAAGCTCTACCTACTCTTAATTTGTCATTCTCTTCTACTCAAGCCCTTGGTGAATATCAACTACAACGGCCTGTGCTATATTCAATCAAAATTAATTGATGGAAATTATTTTGTTGAATAACCAGCAAATGTAGTCTCAATTAAGTGCCTGTCTCACTTACAAGAAGTAGTCTAAATGCAGCTGACACAATGGAGGGGACTTTAAAGCCTTGTTTTTATTATATTATTATTATTATTATTTTATTATATTTGTTATTTGGTTTTCAGCAGGCCTGAGCACATTTATTTGAAAAAAAGTGGATTTATTTATCCCTTTGGAGTCACAGAGCTAGAGCTGGGCAATATATCGATATTATATCGATATCGTGATATGAGACTAAATATCGTCTTAGATTTTGTATATCGTAATATGGCATAAGTGTTGTCGTTTCCTGGTTTTAAAGGCTGCTTTACAATAAAGTGATGTCATTTTCTGAACTTACCAGACTGTTGTAACTGTTCTATTATTTGCCTTTACCCACTTAGTCATTATATCCACATTACTGATGATTATTCATCAAAAATCTCATTGTGTAAATATTTTGTGAAAGCACCAATAGTCAACACATACACATACACATACATTAATATCGTAGCGGTACCGATGATCATGAAAAGTAACTCAGCTTTCCACACTGACCTCTCCCTTCTTAACTGTCATGGACTGTCTACGTGGGGTGATCTCTTCATTTATACTGGACAGGAAGTTCTGAGAGATGCGCAGTGCGTCCTGTAACAGCGGATAGTCCGGGTGGCTGGAGGGCGTGTGCTTCAGGAGGTCCTAGAATAAACACAAATGATGACAAATTCTATCCCCAAAACTCTCTTCATGCAGACAAGATGTGGCTCCAGATTTGTGTTTGGCAGGTTGACTTACATGCAGAACGAGTGTGCTACGCGTCACTCTGTCCACAGGTTTGTAGAGAAGAGCTGTGGAGGAGGAAGAGTCCGCTCAACAGGCCTAGGCACAGCTTAACTACTTATAGCATTATTGATTTTTGTGGAGGCTTGCCATTCATTTCACTCAATACTCACTTTCCAGTGAATTTTTAGCCGACTGGTCCTTGCAGTCTTTTGTGCTTTTGACTTTGAGATTCTAGCAGAAAGATAACAGCAGAGGGAATGGTGAGGAAAAAAAATACCCTCATTAAATCCCTGCCCCACAGCGCAATTAAAACAATCAGCGCCACTATAAGGAGCTGCATGGCTTTTACACTGTGAGCACTGCTGAAAACTGCCCTGTCATCACTTGTCTCGGGCAGCTGTGCAACATCAAATACTTGCCTGCCGCAGTCCTGCTGTGCGTAGCGTGATTACATACCTCAGATATCTCTGCAAACTGAGCATTTGCCTGGCAGCACTTGTCCGCCATCTCCACAGCAACCTCATAGTTATCCACAAAGGCCCGGTACACTCCAAGCTGGCTCGCCTACAGGGCACACGTCGAGCACAGATTAGATCGATTCCTTTACAAAGAAGATCGATTTTACTAGTCTGTGATTGCCGCTGGGTACTTTGCAGTTTCAGCGTTTGCTGTGCTCAGACATGAGTCAGCATTACAGTATTACATGAGGAATTAATGCAATTGAAGGTGATTCACTGTTTGTTCACTTGTCTATATATAAATCCATGTATGCATGTGTGTTTTTCATCTTTTTCATCCAACAGCAAACACTGAGGTAGCTCTTATTCAGCGACCTCCTATAAAGCGTTTTGTTCTCCTTTACTGCCTGTAATGTGGTGAAGAGAGGCTTTTATCTGGCCAGGGGATGACTCCAGGCAGTCTACTCACATGTGCACTGCAAGATCCAGCGAGCATTACTAACAGCCATCTTTCCCCCCGAAAGTCCCCCTCTTTTAAACCGTCATTAATGATCAAGGCATGACATTTAAGGAGTGCTATAATTAGTTTCTGAAAGTTAGTGACGTGACAAATGGTGGTCTGTTTGATCAAAAGCCAACATACAATTTGATGATGTGAGGTTTCTTGTTATTTAATGTTTGGTCTTCTTATCCAAAAGAGGGTTTAAATCAGCTGAAGGGATTGCTTAACCTTATGTGGTAACTACACACTCATACTGCAGTTAAACAACTGCTCAAAGTATTTCAAATCAAACAATTATTGCAACATTTCACTCATATCAGCCCATCAGTTACTTTGTGTACCACTGCTCTCACATTTCTGTGTTTACTTTATTGGCACACATTTTTTCTGCTGTGTTCAAGTTAGAGCAAAGGAAGAGGGAAAAAAACAGGTTTTTGTTGCTTTGACTCTGAAACATTGTCATGACCTGTTTTCCTCCAACATCTTGAAGTAAGTCAAACATAAAAATGTTATATTTGTCATTTTTTCTGAGGCATGGTTGATTATATTTATGTTAATGTAATTTACACAATATAAATGGATTTCCAACACCAATGGATTACTTGGTACACTTGTGTTGACACATTTATTCCTGACATTTATTCCTTTTTTTAGTTTTCCTACTGAAGCTAATAAAAATATCATCACCATACCAGCTTCTGGAAGAGGTCGCCCACACACTGCTGGTGGCCCCAGTCCTGGACTCGGGGTAGCAGAGCGTCAAAGAAGTCCTTGTGGATCTCATGAAGCTCTGGCACATTGAAGAAGATGGTCTCTATCTGCTGGATGGTCAGCATTGGTTGGGAAGTTGTGGCTGCGGCCCTCAGAGGCTTCATGGGCTGGATAAATAATCACAGTCCATATGAAGGCAACAGTTACTGAATCTACTGTAAGAAATAATAATTCATTCAGGCTCATCTTCAATAGAAAACCTTTGCCAGTAACAAGAAAGAATACCACAGTTTACTTTTTCTTTTTTTTTGTTACCTTGTTTTTGTAGAAATAAGCCTTTTCACAAACACAACAAGGGTCAAAAGACACATATTTAGAGTATAGGAGATCTGCTGAAACAAGCTAAATTGCATTATGCCATTAGCCATTTTTTTTTTTTGTAAATTGACAATATCTGTGTGTGAATGTAACAAGTAAAAGTCAGTCTTACTCAGAGCAGCGACCACTGTAACCACAAATGGCAATCACAGGATAATGCTAAATGCAAAAATGTAGTGCAACACACTGTAACACTAACAGAGAGGAATCTGTGAACTGACTCAGTAATGTCAACTAACACCAACAGTAACTAACACGGCATTATCTAGCTGAAGTTTGCTAACATTAGCTAAGATAATTTATTGTTTATGTTGAGCTAGGGTATGTTTTTATGACCTGTTTAATCATTTTTTTTATTTGTAAGAGGAAGAATGTGTTATTTCTTCTTTTGAAAGTTAGTTTCACAAACTGCACCAATAATGTCAGTTACACAGCAATATCTATCAAAAACAGTTAGCTAACATAAGCTACGTCTTACCAGACCAAGGCTGTAGCCAGAAAACTATTTAGCAAGGGGGTTTTATCAGTTATGAATTTAACTTTTCATTTTTAAGAGGAAAACAAGTTTTATTTTGTTCTTCTAAGAGTTAGACCCAGTAATGCCATTGACACGGCAATAGCTAGCATTACCGGCTAACTACATTAGCTAACTTTAGCCGCCATGAATCAAACAAATTTAACCAATTATTTGTAAGAATGTTTGTCTTCTTTCAAAAAATTCTAATAATGCATATATATATTTATTTATATATATATATATATATATATATATATATATATATATATATATATATATATATATATATATATATATATATATAAAAACACAGTAGAATTTAAAGACAATACAATTAAAGATGCTAGCTAAACCAGCAGTTGTTTCAATCATATCGCTCTGTCCTTTTGTCTTGCAGCCAACTCAGGAAATTATTTTGTGTGTGTGTGTGTGTGTGTGTGTGTGTGTGTGTGTGTGTGTGTGTGTGTGTGTGTTATAAGTTAGACATACTATCAGTAGGGCCTCCAGGTGGCTGAGATAAGTCTCCTCACTGGCCAGGATTCCTGACAGAACCCACTTTCTCATCTCCAGCCCCTTCTCCTGATCCAACTCCACCTGACACAAACATGGTGGAGAGAGAAAAGTATTTTCAAACATGAAGAGAAGATATTCTCCACCACAAGAGGCTCATGATGAAAATATGATAAGCAAACTATAAATGGGTTTGATCTTTAACATACCACTCACACACCTCTGCACACCCCTGGCTGCAGATATTGTTGTTGTGGGATTAGGGACAGACCAGATTTGATTAAACTCTGTAGGAGTTTTACATTCCAAGACGCCTGCTCCAGAGACTCCTAGCATCTAATGTGTTTCTAGTCCAGGAGTTGTTATTCCAAACAGGTCAAAGCCATCAGTCATCCTGGTGCGGGCTATCATGTCAGTAAGAAGCTCACTGGAGCATTGAGAGAGGCTGTATCAAGCTATGCCATTATATTAGCAAGGTTTAAAAAAAATAAAATAAGCTGCACACTGACTAAGCCCCCCCACCCTCCATCATGATTTAGGCTTTGAAGATCACCAAATGTACACATCAGAGGATAGGAATACCACAGATAGGACAGGAACCGGGCAGAGGGGGAGGGGCGCTGGGGAGCTCTTTTAAACATCTGTTCGCCCACATGTTTGCTGAGCTTTTATGGAGTTTGTCAGCAATGCCCTGCTTCATACTGAAAAGCACTCCCATCTGGGAGCGATGTTGTCAACTGTGTATTCTATTGTTGGCTTCTGGATGCCTCAGCTGATTGAATGCCTGGCTAAAGGGCACTTCTTCTGTAGCTTTCTAATGGGTACATCACTGATTTTACACATTAAGTTCAGGTTACTTGTGATACAGAGCACTACTCAGCCTGTGAAAAAATTTGTGTAATGTCACCAAAGTCTGAGAAAAGAACTCAAATGATGTCGTAATTTGAGGAAGTGTAATAGTAAAGCACCAAAGTCAGAATTCAGAGGGAATTTGAATAGTTTTCTCTGCTTTGCACATTATTTAATTGGTCAGGCATAGGATTCAACCCAGCTCTTCCGACTATACCTCGGATAAACATGAAAAGAAAAAAAAATATATATATTTCTTGAAGCTGCACTTTCATATGGCTCTTTGTAGTTTTGCTTATTTAAAGCTAATGTACTTGCACTTACTACTTGTCTGGAGTTTGCACCTTCAGGGTTGAAAGCACTTAATTGGAAGTCGCTTTGGATAAAAGCGTCAGCTAAATGACATGTAATGTTATGTAATGTAAAGAAGCAAAGCCAGGCAACTTTTCATCATGGAATGAGAAGCCACAGCTTCTGAAAGTGTTGCACAGTGCGTGGAGAGAGGAAAGCGAAGGACAAAGCAGTAGCCAGGGAACAACAGCAGAGCAGCCAGAGAAAGATGAGGGAGAGAGCAGCAGCAGCACTGTGAGCTGAGAGACACAGTTAATGTGTCAGAGATATTGGTGGAAGTTGACCCAGTAACATTACCGACAGCGCGGACTCCAGGGAGCCGGAGGACTGGGTGTCTCGGCTGCTCCGGCTGTGAGAGCAGAGTCGTGGCGAGGGGGACGGGGATCCGGTGAAGGAAAGAGGGTCGTGGCGTGGCTGGTGCTCGTCTGGATGCTCCAGGTCATAGCCATAAGACGGAAGAGTCTCGTTGTAGGGAGCCTCTGTGGGAAACAAAGGACAATAGTCACATGGGGTGTCATTAAACTGTTAAGCCATGTAGTAAACACGGAGAAACGTCATGGGTAATGCAGCAAACTGAAACATCATCTTTCTTTTGGTATTCTAATACAGTGGTAACCAAAGCTATTTAGGAACTGATTGAAACATAGTGAAATTCAACTTGAAAGGCAACTTGATATGACTAGTGCAGTGCCCGTTTAGCGCTTGGCCTGTGGTATTGTGGCTTGTAGCTACAAGTCCAGAACCATTTTAATTTCAATAAGGCCCCTAATGCAACTAAACTGTATACTACTGACTTACTGTGTACTTCTCCTTCAGAGGAAAACATTGTACTACTATGTTTACCTGACAGAGAATTGTTACTGGTTACATTGGAGATTCAGATTTTACTCACAAAATATAACAATTAAAATATGATGCATTATTATTCATTAAACTATCCAGCATTATATCAGAGTTGAAAGCTCCGTGAACAGGCGTTAAGTCAATTTAAGTACATAGTGCCGATAATGTCTCTCTATCACTCTTCACTTTAAGTAAACATGCACATTGAATGCAGGACTTGTACTGTTCGGTAGCAATAGTTTTACTTCCGAAAAAAGTGTTCTTAGTTCTTCTACCACTGACAATACCAACATCGACAACTCAAAACGTTTTATAAGCCCAGTTTTAGTCGATGAAAAGTCATTACATTTTAGTCAACTTTTAGTCGAACTGTTTTCTCCCTGAATATTGTCAGCTATTTGTTAATTTAGGCTTATTCCTGTGTCAAATATCCTATTAGATTATATTGAACATTTCAGTTAATGAGTGATGTTTACATGCTACATATTCCTAAATAAATATGTGTTATATCAAATTACTACAACCTAATGTGACACATACACAGTATTTTTGCACTGAAGTACTGGTTGATATCCATGTAAGGTATAACGAAGCTGCTCTCTGTGGTCTGCTGTGAGTACTTTACATGATAGGCTATTGAAGGTGACTGTGTACATATACAGTGCTCAGCATAAGTGAATACACCCATGCTAAAGTTGACTAAAAAGAGGAATAAAAAAAGCATCTTTTGGAAATTGATCTTAATGCCTTAATTAGAGAAATGAGGAAAAATCCAACCTTTAAGGACACCAATCTTCTTTGTGAATGAATGATGTATATCGTAAATAAATACATTTTCTCCCTTAAAATACAGGGGGCATAAGTCAGTACCCCCCTATGTTAAATTCCTATAGAGGCAGGAAGATTTTTATTTTTAAAGGCCAGTTATTTCATGGATCCAGGATACTGTAACGCTAGTTATTGTTAGCGTTAACTATTAACTCGTCATTATTACATATAAGTACTTTCGGGACGTGGATAGAGTAAGAGCACGGAGACAGCTTCGATGGTGTAACTTGGTCCATTCGTTAATGACACTCTTCAAGCGTAGGACAACTCAAGACTCATAACAAAACGTGCTTCATCATCTCAACATCATATCCCTCCGCCAACCTAACTTTCCATAAGATCAATATCTTAATGCAAATCAAACCAGCTATTAGGCTAACATAGAACATTTATTTATTTACGATACATTATTCATTCACAAAGAAAATTGGTGTCCTTAAAAGGTTGGATTTTTTTATTCCTCTTTTTAGTCAACTTTAGCATGGGTGTATTCAATTATGCTGAGCACTGTACCAGCCACTGAGAGTGAAAGGAACGAGGGGGGCCTACAGTTCATTTCTGCCCCAGGGGCCCCAAGTGTGTTAATCGAGCCATGACTTCCATACATTGTCCATCAGCTGTCTGTTAAGCCTAAAAAAATAAAATAAAATGTAATTTAATTCTTCTCGGATTGAGACAAAAGCTGAAACACCAGTACTGTCAGTTGGCAATAAACCCTACCGAAGCAGTGTGCTGTCTTTTACTGACATTTGTCTTTATATCAAATCCTCTTTTAACCTTTATGAACCTGTGACCGACACAATTCTACCACACAGCCTAGCCAGCCACCGAGGGCTCGTGCCAGGCAAGTGGATAAGCCTGGGAAACTGCAGGGGCAACATGTGTGCTCTGCTCATGCCAGCCTTGTTGTACAGTGTGTCTCCTTCAGGATCAGAGAGACTCTGAAAGTGCCCTGCTGTAACCCGGTATAATATTTACTTTGTGAATCTCCTAATAAAAAGAGGTCTCAAAGCTCAGAAAGCAGCACAGTTACTCCTGAAAATAAGAACAATGGGCAGAAAAAATGTTCATTCTGGGATTAGAAACCCACGTTTTACAACATGCAGACAGCAGGTATCTGCCAGAAACAAGTCAAGTGTAACAAGTCAGAAATACCTGTTGTGCTCGCCATCCCTGTGATGTCAGACTTTTTAGGACACCCTGAAGATGAGGATCAACAGGCTCTGTATCCTGTAATTTCTGTCAGCCACCCCGACTCACCAGCACTTATCATCAGTATCATCATTATCGTTGGCAAGGATGTGGCAGATGCAGAATAGCTATCGCCAACGGTGCTAATACAAAATAAGGCAGTCATGGGATGTCAGCAGGGCTTTAAATTAAGTTTTTTGATCACCAGCCAATCAGATTTTCCTCTAGCCACATGTTTGTTTTGGTTTTTCCTAACTAACGTTCCGTTTGCTCCGTTTCAGTGTAGCTCGCAATCGATACCACACACGCTAGGCACTTAGCCAACGGTTGTACGACACGTCAGGACATGGTGTTGATGGGAAAGGTAGGATTAGTACTACAAGCAGTGTAATAACTTTACAATGTTACTAGCCAAAGTTCATTTTTGCCAGCATTTGGCAGGTTGGCGGGTGTCAATTTAAAGCCCTGGATGTTAAGGTATGTTAAGAAGAGGCTGGTTCACTTCAGCTGAAAAACAGGAAAGAGAGGATTCCGGAAACTGGGGGAGGATAAACCCGAGGCACCCTGGAGAGGCCTGGAAAGACAGGCGGACTGACAGGATGACATCCACAAAGGCCGTGACAAAAGGGCTCAAACAAACACAGTGGACCCAGCAGAGAGGCAGAGAGCTGCACTGACTGACTTGAGGAAGATAATACTGCAGGCCAAACTGCTGCAGAGCACAGGGGAAGTCCATGTGAAAGGCCACTCTGTGTTCCAGTGAGATTATACAGTACATCAGCCCCGGCACTGGATGAATAACACATCGTCTCTCAGGCAGCAGCCTCAGACCCACAAACTATCTCCTTCCAGGAAAAACAAAGAGTCATAGTTTGGAAATATACTACAAAACAAGAACAAGTTAAGAGGAGGATTTACAAATGTGTTCCTAAGTCTTTAATACCGAGCCATTTGTGTCTTTAATGGGAGAAAAAAAAAGTTCTCTACTTAAATCTTTATTGATATTAAATTCAGCAATTAAACAACAAACTCACAAACAATAACAAACGAAACAAAAATAAATCGGCTTGGGTACTGCCTACACATTTTACAACCTTGGAGAGTAATGTGTCTGAACTATTGTTCTACTCCAGTCTCGTCATTTTGAGTCTTGTACAGAGTCCATTTTTCCCACTTTTTTTTTTTTTTTGTCCAGTTGTGCTTCTTGTAGTCTTTGTGTGTCAGTCTAATGGGAACATTTTTAATTTTTAAATGCACAGGGTTCTTTTGGCTTTGAAAGTGGACATCACAATGGATTCAGCAACAATGTTCTAGTGATCACAAGGACCGCTACTGAGGAAGTGTTCAGGCAGGTCTGCCTGGAAAATTCAGCTATTCATCTGCTTCAGAGCGGAAACAGGCTTTCGGCACAAGGTCATCTTTTCACAAACAGCTCCCTCTCCCACTCCTAACACACACACACACACACACACACACACACACACACACACACACACACACACACACACACACACACACACACACACACACACACACACACACACACACACACACACACACACACACACACACACACACACACACACACACACACACACAGCTATCATATTTACATTCTAGCCAACGTTCATGCCTTTCGCAACTAAAGACTCTACACGTTCAGACATATATGGACACTATTTCTAATAAACCATTGTAACTCAAAATGCTAATCTATTTGACTTAAGACCCACTTCTTCTCGCTTGATTTCCCCCCACCCATTTGTTTCTGTGTTACCTGTTCTCATGTCCTTTGTTTGTGCTGATTGTAAAACAGCGTGTAACCTTTTTAACAAGAGCTGAACAAATAAACCGAAGCAGAGAGACACACACTGCTCTTTGAAAACCCTCAAACAACCTGCAAAACCCCTGTACAGTTGTTACATAGTAAAGAAAACCTATACAGATTTTAAGGCTAATACAATATTAATATTTCAGAGTTTAAAAGAGCTACTGATATGGTACTGATCTGGAAACGTGTGTCAACGGCAACGATAAATAAGAATGCAAACACTACAAAAATGTAGAGAAGTTGATGTATAAAAAAAATCTGACTCAAAAGTAGAACAGCCAATGATGTTTTGAATCTGAACTATAATACACTATACCATATACTAACCATCAACCACACTTGAAAATAACAAAAGTAACATTTTATTTATTAATTGAACTGTTAAATTGCTCTTAAAGTTTCTGTAAATTTGATCTCCCAATATTATGGTCTAAAGGTTGCGTTAATTAAAGTCCTTTTAATTTATTTAGTTTCTTTGGATTAAAGCAGTCAAATTTGAATGTTTTAAATAATATGTATGCATGTAGATTATATATATATATATATATATATATATATATATATATATATATATATATATATATATATAAATAACATATAGATTTTTTCTTTTACACCTTTGTTAAAGTGCTCATATTATGCTTCTTTTCCCCTTTCCTTTATTGTGTTATATATCTTTTTTGTGAATGTTGTAGGTTTACAAAGTGAAAAAGCCCAAAGTCCACCCCAAAGGGACTTACCATCTCCAACAGAAAACACTGTTCACCTACTGCTCCAAACAGCTCTACTGTAGTCCTGCCTTTACTTCAGAGACAAACGTGGTCACTTTGTAACACACGTTATAATGCTCGCCTAGCTGCTAGCATGGCACTTATTCATACTCTGCAACTGACTAGCTAGCAGTACTTACTGTGCATGTGTGACTCCCAACAAAGATAGAACAGAAGTGAGATGCCTCACTCTGTAGCTAAAACAGAGAGCTCAACACACAGGGTGAAAAGAGGAGCTGCAGCAATGTGCAGTACAACAAATACGTGGTGTTTTCTGAAAATTAAACCACATAAACCTATTCTATTACAACCTCTAAATACAATTATGAACCTGAAAATGACCATATTATGAGCACTTTAAGTGACACACACTGTAGTTTTTCCTGCCTGCCTCTACAATGTGTAATGTTAGACAGCCAATCACCAGCATTATCAGATCTTGGTACAAGCATGCTGCATGCCTATCGAAGTTCAGAACCCAGCCCTAGCAGTAACTGATAAGTGATCATTAAAAAAATATAAAGTCACACATAGGAGCCATCCTTTCTGTTCTACAGTATGTCCTCCCTGTCCCATACCCAACCTGCTGCATCTTAAAATGGTTTTAACTGTGCAACAGAGCTGTAATAAATACATTCTAATAACATTACATAAGATTGCTGAGCCCAACAGCTGCGTGGAGCTGTGGATCAGAGAGAAGCTGATTTTGTTTTGGACTGTCTCTAAACTCCATAATTCTGTTTTTCAAGAATTTAGTTTGACAGTATTTCCACAAGTCATCATCTTACAAATGTCAGATTAATGCAAATCATCATCAAAAAAAAAAACAATATTATGCTTCACCTTTTTAATACACAATACACAGTGCCTTTGCTTTCCCGCATCACCACATTGAACACTCCTAACTAAAAATAGAACTCAAGGATATATAAGGACTCGGCCAAACAACTTGGCTCCCAACATTTCCAGTCTCCTTCTGGAGAATCATCAATCATCATGAAACACTTTTCCTTCCTCCAGCATGCAAACAAGAGCCATGTTCACAAGACAAACACAACAGTTTAATACTGGGGACATGTTGGATGTCCTTTGATGACAAAGCAAAGACACATTCTAAGCCCTAATTCTAATCCATAGAGATGAACTACGGTAAAAGGGCAGAAAGGGAGTGACAGATGTGCAGCTGAGACAGTATCACAGCATCAGAGACTCACAGTCACAGAAATAATCGTGTGGTCTTATTTCCCTACACGAGAACAACATGCAGTATCAAAAGAAGAGGGAACGTTCCCTTTTGGGATGCTTTTAGAAATATTTTGTTTTTTTTGTTTAATGTTTGGATTGCCATCATCACATGGACACAAAAGCACTGCCTTTTCACTTCACAGCAGGACATTTAATATGGGGGAGAATGAGTGTGCTGTTGGTTCGGAAAACCACCAAAAGTGGGAAGTTGCAATCAGAGAAACAAGCTTTGGATCCATTTAAAAGTAGCTGCTATGAGTACCACAGATAAAATATCAATTCTATTCGTCTGATGGGAATACATTTAGACAGCAATTCTCATTGATTTGATTTCTGATTTGTCCCAGAAAGAGCTGGAACTAGAATAGTAGCATCCATAATTCCCCATTTCACCACTGGGAAAAGGCAAAGTGCTGCCCAGCCTGGCACATTGACTGATCATCAGTATGTTTAAATAGCTTGTACTGCTCTGACAAGGAAAGAGAGAATCAGATCCCCACTTACTGTTCCCCACTGTGAACATATTGACCATCAACACAAAGATCAGTCAGCTGATGGACAGAATTTAGATTGCGAACTTCCAGAAATAAACACCACATAGCAAATGTGTTGATCGATCTGACTTAGAAACAGATATTTAAACATCAATAATTCACCACAGAGCAAAAAAAAAAAAGGTACAATGAAGGACAGCCTTTCTGTCGCCTCTCTAATGGTTGTATAGATCTGGAGAGAAAGGTTGCACCTTTGGAAAAGAAAGCAGCAAAAGATGCAAATGCGAGATGTTGTTAAAAGCTTGCCACCACTTTATGGCTCCAGCAAACGGATTCTCCTGCGGACTGTGCGGTCACTGGGGAAACAGCGGTGGCAGCCAGTGAGAGCAAATACAGGGGAACTGGTTAAAGGGTGATGGCTCTTCAGACACCGGATGTAGTGACCCCGGCCTGTGGCCCTCACTTCATGACAGGTGGAAAAATCTTAGATAGATTTATCTGTAACACACTTCAGAGAGAATCTTTGGTGACATTTAGTTCTCCACACTACAAACAAACAGTCTCTGTCCATCACTCAAATCCTATTATCATCACATGATTTATTTATGTTTTCAATTTCTGATACTGAGCCACTATGTTAATGAGGCATTCCAGAAAATGTTGAACTTCGATAAAGACTCCTAAGGGAGATTATAAGGCAGGTTCAGGTGCTAAATACAGTGAGAGTATCAAAATGCTCAATCCACAGAGAAATGCACACAGCCCGTATTTAGAATCTGTGCTTTTAAACAAGCCATCAGGACTTCCATACGGTTGTGATGTCACAACTGCACTATATGTAGAAAATGCAGCTACAATGCCGATACAGTCATTCCCTGGCTGCAATGCCAGTGCAGAGACTCCAAGAGTGCAGATGCTAAAGACCTGGAAAGCAGACTGGGCCTTTACGAGAGGGGAGCTTAAAGAGACAGGCACTAAAACGGAGCGTTGCAGACAGAGGGTGAATACAGGTATATTCAGACAGTATGAGAAAAATAACGTGTGTTGTCAACATTAAAGCATTTACACATGTTCTAGTAGAAATCCAAAATACAACTATGAACTTTAAATGAGCATGACGAGGGAAAAGATTCAAAATCAAAATGAATGTAGCAGAGGCTAACATATCTTGCGTCAAGCTCCTGGACCCTACATTTCCCATAATGCTGTCTGTAAAGCAGGCTTTGTGTTAAAAAAAAGGAGTCTACAGCTATGTTAGCTCTACTAAGGCTGTATATAGGCACAGCGGTGCTTTGAGCTAAATGTGCAAACATTTGTTGTCTCCAACCCAAAACCACGGTTACTCACATGATGTCACTTGAGTAATTTTCTCCTCCAGAGCCACAGAAGACATTTAACAACTGTTTTCACAGGCTGGGTAGTACTCCCTGTGAGTAACAAATTGACTTTGACACGTAAACTTTAACCTCATACTGTAACTGGGGCATATGTTATGTCAAATGCAGACAACGGCTGTGTGTTTTGGCAACCTATAAAAAATTTTAGCCGACACATCATCATCACATCCTGGGCCATCTGAAGTGTCTGCTGCATTTGGGAGGCCCTTCCAACCACAGGGCTGGTGGAGGCAGTGAGGCCCACCGGCACTCGTCTCTGATGTGTTGTAGGGCAGCCTAAAATTAGTGCCAGTCATTGAGCAGTGTAGGTCAGAACTGGGCCGCCCAGCCCAGCACACCTACTAATCAGCGTGTGTTGAAATAGCTCAGGGTGGTCAGACTACTGCTTGTAATGTGCAGCATAACAGAGATAATCAAAGTCCAATAATTGTTCCAGTCTGTGACAATAAACATAAGACAGCGAAGCACATGTAAACATTGGCTATACATGGGATTAGCTTTATTGACGCGGAAGAGAATAACAGCATGTCTAATATTATACAGTAGCTATTTAGTCCTATTTGGTTATTTTATTGTGGAATCATTTTTGATCTCACTTGTTTTAAAAAGCCCATAATTCATACTGGAGTCTGGCCAGTCTCATATAGCCTTATGTTTATTTTTCACAGTGAACACAACTACTGACACTGCTTATTATTGGCATATGATGAACACACTTAAGAAATGTAATCAGCCACGTGAAAAAAATCGCAGTGACCTGCAGGTATGATCAAATATTAATTTGCACGTCTGAACAGAATTAAATATTAGTGAACAGGCCCTACCTGATGTGTTATAATGTGATTGGCTCAGTCATAATCTGCCCAGCAACACAGGTTTTACAGCACATGTTTGCATTTAACAAGTTGGTTAAAGCTAACAGTGTGTGGGCTCAGTATAGACCCACAATCTTTGTTTACAATAACTTCCGGGTAGAAAACTCGTGGGGTCTGTACATACAATTTAATGGCGCTGAGCAAACGGGGATGAGGAACAACTGGATATATACTCTCATCTCATTCACCTGAAATGCATGTTTGATGCTTTCATATTTCAACACTTCACCAACATTAGATTGGAGACCTAAATTACCTATTGGGCCACAGATGAAAGGAAATGACACCACCCAAACTAGCAGTCAGTCCAACCAGCGGTGAGATGTTGTTGTTCGTAACATTTGATTTGGTTTTTCAAAGATGTTAGAAAAGCAACACAGTACAGAAAATAAGCAGGGCAGCAACGTCAGATAGGTCGGACCTTCGCGTTACTGTAAACGTAGTCTCGCATTGCCAGACCTTCCTCCACAGCACTGAGGAGGAGGGTCTGGCTAGTCCACACAGCATTCCGGGATGGGAGAAAAACGTGCTCTGGTTTATTGGCATTTCTTTAAACCAATCACAATCGTCTTTGCGGCGCTAAGCGCCAGACAGAGCCATGGTGCCGCTGCAAAATAACCTCAGGAAGGAACTTGTTTTGGTGGAAGATGTGTACGTTTAAAAGTAGTTTTAGTCGTGCAACAGAAAACTCAGACTGGACAGATAGTCTAGCTAGCTGTCTGGATTTACCCTGCAGAGATCTGAGAAAAGGTTAACCATAGTCCTCAGAAATCCACCGGAGTTTAAAATGTCAACACATAGGAAGCCCAAGGTAACAGATTTCCGGCCTAAATGAGTGAAATCCAGAGGAATTTCCATCGGCAACGGAGCAATCCCGGATATAGACTATTGTAAACGTTACAGTTATGGCTGAAAGTGACAACAGAAATAAATGTGCATCCATGCGCTTTTACGCTTTTGTTATATTTTTCTCATGCCATCAACCTGCCAGCTGTCATGATCTGGAATAGTGGTTGTGTCATTTTACTTGTCTATGCTTACGGTATGTGTTCTTGTTTTTATGCGTATGTGTTGTATTTCTGTAGCTTACTTAATGTGTTCATATAAAACCATCAACCTGCTAGGGACTGCAGATGGAAATTAGCCTGCATGGCTAAATCTGGCACATTTGTACATGTCAGACTCTGTGCTCATGTTGATTAATGTTGATTAATGTGCGTTAAAAAAATCTTTAAAAAAAGGTTGCCGATTTCACATATCCTCGCAATTCAAATCAACTGCCTACCCGGAAGTGATTTTTGTGTTGGTGCGACATCACTGTGATTCGGTCTACTGAATAAATAAAATCATCAGAGATTCAGAAATCATTTTTCGCCTTTGAAAAAAAAGGCGAGAGGAAAAAATACCCCCCTGATGATGTCCCCAGGATTATCTGATCTTAGACACTATGAATTTATAATAGAAACTGTGTATTACAAACTGGGGGCAGGCTCTATCAACAGTTAGTCGAAAACAAACTCTGAGCAGTAACAAAAAGCTCCACGGGTCAGGCTGTGGTGAGAGAGATGAACTCATACAACACTTAACATTTCATTAGCCGTTTCCCCCCACACCCCACAAGCAGCTGAGACATTCCATAAACACTTGGCCTGCCAGCCAGCAGCACAGAGGGCCTTTTGAGTGGGACCAGGGAGGGGTGCTGAGCCTGCAGGACCAGAGGGGCTGAGGCCGAACACGAGGGAGGATCACTGAGCCAGGGGAGGCCCGCAAGCTCATAAACATGCCAAAGATTTTTTTTCTATTAAGGTTTATCTATGGAAACACGTATGTTAGAATGTGAATGGAGGAGCTAATAGGACAATATCGGTGGACAGTCTTGCATAAACGTTTCTAAACACGTGTTTTTGTTCTGTTTTCTGATAGGGAGGAACAAAAAGAGTATTCATGGCTTTTAGTGTGAGAGCAGCTGGTGATGCCTGGCCTGGTGTACTGATGGCCTGCCAGCTTTAGACCACTTTACCCAGTACACTGCACAGAAGAACAGGTGTCTTACACACACACACACACACACACACACACACACACACACACACACACACACACACACACACACACACACACACACACACACACACACACACACACACACACACACACACACACACACACACACACACACACACACACACACACACACACACACACACACACACACACACACGTTTGTTTCACTATCGTTGTGGGGATCCGTCAGTGACATAATGCATTCCCTAACCCCTTACCCTCACCCTAACCATCACAACTAAATGCCTAACCTTAACCCTTACCCTAACCTAATTCTAACCCTAATCTTAAAACCAAGTCTTAACCCTCAAACAGCCCTTTAACCTTGTGGGGTCCAGCATTCTGGGCCCCACAAGGCTGTGCAGACCCCACAAGTATACTGTATTCCCCGGTTTTTGGACCCCACGGATATAGTAAAACAAGCATACACACACACACACACACACACACACACACACACACACACACACACACACACACACACACACACACACACACACACACACACACACACACACACACACACACACACACACACACACACACACACACACACACACACACACACACACACACACACACACACACACACACACACACACACACAAACTTGGCTGCCCTCGAGGGCTGCCAGCACTTCCTCTTGTAGGCTTACATTTACTCAAGGAAAGGGAGAGGCTGAATTCTTTAGCTTCCTTGACCACCAAAACCTCAGATGTTGATATCCAGGTACAATGATAGGCCTGTCTGGGCTTCTTCTTTGAGGAACCTCAAATATTCATGAGTCTGCAGTTAACCGGGAGTGTAGACCAGCACCGGCGTGGCTCCTGCTGAGGCAGCAAGTAGGGCCAATCTCTGGACTGAGGCCAAGACATTCAGACAGCCTTCATCACCTTTTCAGACAGACAGTTCCTATTAATGTCACAGCCATCCCAGACATACCTGTCTACCTTCCTGTAACAGTGCCATATCCTAACCTCAGATAAATGCACCCTAAAAGACGATATCCAGATTTTTGCAGAGGGAATATGATTAAACTAACGGTTCGATTTATTATTTCCCTTTTGGCCGACCTCTTCCTCTATGCCCTCCCGCTGTAATACATTAACCATGAGACAGTCTACACACTCTGACCCTTTCAGAAAGCTGTGGCCACAGGCATGTCAGTGTCATGATGATAATTAATTATGGCAAAATAGACCCATCAGAGACTTGGCCTCCTTAAAGGCCCACAGCTAATCAGCAGCTCTATTCACAACTAGGCTTGACAATTGCCCTAGATAACCAGAAACCAGGAGACAACACTTAATTATTCTATTCATAGAAAAGGGTCCCCTGAGATGTGTCAATTTGTTAATTTTATTTCACTAAGATTTCACGCAGCGATGCAGCGGAGTAGCGGCAGGACAAGTATGGGTCTGTTTGTGTCAGTTAGTAGGTGTTTTCAATATGAAGTCAGTCATGTTTCCCAGGCAGAGACATACTGCCACCATGCCAGACACTAAAACACTCCCACAACAGCAGCAGGGACCACGTCTGCTGCAGCGTTCACATGTTCCATGACAGCGTCCAGAACATAAACATACACAGCTAATCTTATAGTCCAGAAAGCCTCATTTAGGTATAACCACTGACTGTGTTGTACAGTTTATGAAGCTTTGTCTATATAGTTACACAATACTCCGCTGGAGCACAAAGCGTCTTTACAACACTGAGATTAAGTTAGCTTTACTAGGCTCATTTATTAGATTTGAGTGAACGCCGCAATGCTTTATGATAAATACAACAACCAAACACTTTCCAACTGCTCCCTTAAAGTCACTGACCACAACAAAGAGCCGTTAATTGCAAAAACTTGCTTCAAACCGGCTCCCTGCCCAAGGCCTAATCCCACAACGTGCACAGTAATGTTATTACAACATCAGAAAAGAAATCCAGACTTCTGGTAATCCACAAAGCAAGGTCCACATGAGGCAGCTGTGCCATTATGTTAGCAACAAGTCTCCTCTGGACAAAAGCTGTACTTCAGGCTCTGCAGCATGGAACTTTTAAACAGAAGGTGTCAAACTGGGCAGGGTACATTAAAAGGGGAACTCCAACAGATTTTACACTTAAAAAGGGACAGTTTACTGGTCACGGGATGTACTGCTCTGTAATGTGCACGAAACCTTATTGACCATAGAAAAAGTAGTTTGACAAAAAAAATACATACATAACTCAGTGTCCACTTATTGGCTTTTTTTCCCCAGAGCTTTCAAGCACATTTCACAGTCTTTTATCTCCATAACAACTAAGAGTTGAAAGCTTTGGAAAAAGCTAGTGAATAGACCTTGAGTTAACTTTTTTTTTTTTTTTGTCAAGCGGTATAACATGTGTTTCAGTTTGTGGGGTGACCTTATGGAATGGACTGAACAATGACATCAAACAGAGCCATAATATCATTAAGTTAAAAAATAGATTAAAGAAATCAATACTTGACCAATACAGAAAGGAATAGACCGAAACATAGGAATGGAATTGTGATGTAAAGGTATTGTTGTATATTGTATGTTGTAAGTTATTGTAAAACCTGAAAGATTGTATGCTGTATTTGCATATCTATTTGTTTTGTAATAATACGATATTGTGAAGTAGGGGCAGGACCTAATAAGCTGTATGCTTCCGTCTGCTCATTCTCGAACTTATCCTTTATTATTTTTTGGAGTCTTTGGTTAATTCTTAATGTGTGTGTGTTCATTTTGTTTGGTTTGAATTTTTTATTTTTTTTTATTTTGCAACATTGTTGATTGTTCGAGATAAATAATAATAATAATAAAAAAAATGTAATTTGCTTGTTTGGTCTGATTGAACGTACCCTGGAAGTACCCCTGAAATCTGGGTGGGACCAACCAATTGCTTTCTGGTCCGCCTCGAAAGGGTGGGGTTGGAGGGGGGGGGGGGGGGGGGGGGGGGGGTCTCAAACCACTGTCAAGTGACCTCTGGAACCGGTCATTTAATGTGTCATTTCATTGTTTTTTAAAAACATTTTCTGAATATATTAGCTGAACATTTCTCAAATACCAGCTGTCCTCTTAAGTTTGCTGATACGGTCCAGATCAACGGTGAACAGAACCTGATGGTGCTCCATGATGCTCCAGTATCCAGGTAGAAATTGGGAGCAGTTTGTTTTTTTACTAGGGCTGCACAATATGAGGAAAATATCTTATTGCAATTACTTTTGATTGATATTGCGATTGCAATATGATTCACGATATTGAAGGGAATGATCATTTTTGTATCATTATACTCATTTTCAAATGAAAAATATTAAAAATTTGAAAACATTATAGTGTGATTTTTGCGCGGATCCGTACCAAATGGAGATTTTTTTTTTCTTTAGTCTGTAGGATACAATTTGTAGGCCGGGACGTCTCTG
>CM042314.1:27122405-27332405 GCA_023566125.1 Zingel zingel
CAAGCACAGACATCTTTCAGACAGGGATTAGAGGGCCTTTAATGTGCTTTTTTAGTACTTAGCATATCTACCCATTAAGAATACTTTTCTGTTTTTAATCTTGAAAATGAAAGGCTTTGAGGAATCATCTGTGTTGTGCAGTGTGTCTTGCAGACCTACCCAGATCTCCTTGAACACTGTTGTCATGAGAGGTCCTGCTGGACGTGGTGGAGTCCCCATCACTGGGCCAGATCTGGCCCGTTTTACCGACCCCGATGATGGAGGCCTCGGACACTATCACCTGCTGCTTCAGGCGTTTCTGAGACAGGGGTGTGGGCGGGCTGCTGCTGTCAAAGGACTGCTGGGAGTGCTGGGAGGGTGAGCGGCTTTTCTCCCTGTACATCTGATAGGTGGTGGGGCTGGGAGACACGTGGCTGGACTGGCCCGAGGAGAAGTCCTCCTCGCTGGATGTTAAGTTCTCGTTGGAGCTGCAGTCTGGCGTGTAGCCTCCTACGTCATCAAAGCTGCCGGGAGAGTAGGAGCGTCTTGGCCAGGTGAGGTGCGCATCCTCCTCTATGCTGTGGTCCCTTATGTGGATGACTCGGGTGTCCCCATCAGTCATCATTCCCCCAACATACACACTGGCGTAAGATTGGCACTCTGCTGGCTGCCGCTCAGACTTCCCCCCAGTGGAACGGATGACGCTGTCTTTCAGGAAGTGTGTGCTGACCTCTGCGTCGTCATATGACCCGTTGTAGCTGCAGTTCCCCTCGGTGGATCTGCCTCTCTGAACACCCTTGCTGATGACCCCCGTGGCGGCTGACAGGTTCCCTGGGAGGGAGTGCAGGGACCTCTTGCGCTCCATCTGCATGGCCTGACTGCCCAGGGTGCTGATCTTGTCTGAGACCTCCCTGTCGTTGACTTTGACCAGCCCTCGCTCGTGATGGTACTCCATGTTCACATAGAAAGGTTTCTCCTGGACGCTCCTCACCGACAACCCCCTGCCGTCTCCGGCTGAGTGAGAGTTGGCCCTCCTGATGCGCTCAAAGTTGGATCTCAGAGCTGCCACCGAGCCTGTGCCCTGTGGGAAGTCAGGAATCTCTGACTCCTGGCGGACAGGTGACACCCCACCCTGCTGTTTGGCTGAGGACGCACCATCCACCTCTCCTTCTGGATGTGGTTTACACTTGGCTGTCTTGCCAGGCTCTCTCTGCTGCTGCTGCTCCTCCACTGTGGCCTCATCTGTGTGGGGCCTCTGGCTGCCTGGGCCACTGGGCAGGTCTCCATCATTCATTTGTGGCGTGCTTTTAAATCCCCATCGCTGCCCATCATAAGACTTCCTCTCTTTTGCAAGCAGAGTCTGCAGGTAGATCATGCGAAAGCGCTCCTTGTTTACTTCCTTCTCCAAGTGCCTGATAGATGTCTTGCATTTGTCCAGCTCTTGTTCAATGTTCCCCAGCGAGTTCAGCTCCATGCAAGGGGGATCAGACTCAGGGAACTGGGCTCTCCATGCCGCCACAAACCCCACCGGTTCAACCATCGTTATTACTCTGACATAAACTATTCAACTAACAACACAAACATATACATTTCTAAAGCATGAATTGGACTTGACTGTCTACAGCCTAAAGCTTCCATAGTGCTATAGTACAGAAAGGAAAAGTATTCTCCAGAGTAAGGAAGGATCCACTTTACAGGGAAGAAAACCTGTTTAGTTTACAGTCTTTACTCACAAACACAGGAAGAAAATCCTACAGAGGCGAAATCACTGGTCCAATCCTTTACTCCTTTTGGCACAGTCCCAATAAGTGAGTTTATCCTTTGATCTCTTCTTGTGCTCGTCTATTCTCTGGAGAGCCTCTGTCTTCCTCTGTGCTTGGTGTCAGACTGACTCCCAGCTCTCTGGTGGTGTGGCTCTTCGTCAGCGTTGCAGTTGCAGCAGAAAGAGGAGGGACTACGTGGATGTGATTTAGGCTTCACTCCAAAAAAAAAAAAAAAAAAAAAAAAAAAAAAAACAATGATAACGTTAAGTCAAAATGTTGTTGCTAGTCAGCAGAATTCCCTGGTAAAGCTGATTACGACAAGAGGATATTCATCAGAACATATGTTGCCGAGGAAATGTTGAAAAACGCTATGAAAGCTACGACATATGGTCTAATAAGTAAGATAAACTGACAGTAAAAGGCAGTAAACGTCCCACAGCGTGATGAACATGAAGGTTTTGTGCAGGAAGGTGTTATCTTCAGGCTGTTACAGGTCAGGTGGATGAAGAAAAAACGACGTCCCGACTTTCAAAACAACTATCCTTTGTTGGTAGCTCAAATTCAGCCTTGATATTTAGCCCAAAAGGGAAAACAACTAGCTTAATAATTACCCCTGTCCAACCTTAGCTCTATATATATATGTCTCTTTCTGACACAGCGCACTTGTCCTTTCAGTTATGCTGGGAAAACTGGTTAATCGTACCAAAGTTCATTATTTTGCAACCTGAAGCCGTACCTTGTGAAAACATCGCCATCTGACGGTTCAAAAGTTCATACTGACAGAAGGGTGCGTTCAAACACAACGTGATGCGTAGTTATATGCAGCATTTCAAATTCATGTCCCGTTTACAGACACATTTTCGGCGTTCAGTCATTTAATTTAATTTTACCTGGTAGGTATTAGCCTGATTTAATTCTAAAGATGTTCAGATTCAAGGAAAATCAGTTTTGCATGCCGATAAATAATAAAGGCTGTGTCAAATTAAATTACCAGATGTTCGAATGCCATGACTGTGTAATATCTATAATTCTAACCACATGCAACTGCAGCTCAAGAGTGTTTATTTTAGTAAGCATTTTGTCGACCATAAAGCACATGCGGTCGAGTTTTTATCGACTTTTGAACTCTTCTGTTTGTTGAACTAAGCGAAAAGCACCTTGCGCACATTTAGCGCAACAAAACCCTCTTAATCACATTGTCAAAGCTACTTCCTGTTAGCAACCAATCCGCGACGCCGTTCGTGGTTTCCATGGGGCTGTTGACAACCGACAACCGCTGCCCTTTCTGTTTGCTAGCTAGCTAGCTAGCTAACTAGCAAGTTGAAGAATTAACAAGGCGAACTAGCTAACTCTATTGGAAACTTGTCTTTATCAATTGTGAATAGTTGTTTGCCACCATCACCAGTAAGTCGGGTGGATTGATGTTTAAAGGTTAGTCGACGTCAGAGAGAGCTAACGTTAGTTAGCGGCTAATCCAGAAAAGACGAGGACTCGTTAATTTAGCTAGCTAGCTACTGCAAACAAGTTTGGTATCGTTCAAAATGAGCGAACAGCTTAAATTCATCGTTGAACAGCTCAACAAGGACCCATTCAAGAAAAACTTTAACCTCATCACGTTTGACTCCCTCGAACCGATGCAGCTGCTGCAGATTCTGAATGATGTTCTGGCTGAAATAGACCCAAAGGTGGGACACTAGCTAGCTTCTTCGTCGACTGCCTAGGCTTTATGGCTTTGTGTCAGTGCAAACAAGGCAGAATGTTGTGTATACTATTAGCCTGTGTGTGGCATTCTTGAATGAATCTGAACGTTAGCTAGGTAATTTAAATGTGGGAAACAAAGTGCGATATTTGGGTCACCAGATCATCAGAAATGACTTATGTGATGACTAGCTATGTGTTGCAAACTGTATGCAAAAGCTAATATGCTGGCACGCAAATTTCACATGTTCACAGATTATGTTAAAACTGCCATTTTTAGAGCCTACTGTACTCCACTCTATACAGCCCAGTTGTGGTGCAGCTATAGTAAGATAAAAATGAGAAAGCTTCAGGCGGCATTTAGCTAATGATGCATTCAGAATCTTTCTCAAACTGCCAAGATGGACAAGTGCGAGTCATATGTTTGTGAAAAGTATTGTTCCCGCCTTTCATGCTGTGTTGAGAAAATGTACAGTATGTACAATGTATGTGTCTGTGCTTAACTTATTCAAAAAATGTAATTCTAATGGATTTAACTGACCCCACACAGAGTGACCCAAGGTACACTTCATGCTTTTGGAAACCTTGGAACAAATGTCCGTGTGTGTGTTTTAATCACTTTGATCTTTATGAACTTCAATTTATATAACTTTTGTTTTTGTCTTGTTCAATAGAGTTGAGTTGATTAACTCTATTTACTCTTGTCTTTAGCAAGCTATAGATATCCGTGAAGAAATGCCTGAACAAACCATAAAGAGAATGTGTGCTCTGCTGGGGATGCTGAAATACAAACCTCCTGGCAACCTCTCTGATGTGTAAGTATTTACATTCATTGAGAATTGAAACAACCACACCTTTTTTAGTGAATCACCTTTTTTTTATGTCTCCTGTATGCTCTGGTTGTGTCATGCAGGAGCAGCTTCAGACAGGGCTTGGTGAGTGGCAGTAAGCCTGTGGTCCACCCTATCCTCCACTGGCTGCTGCAGAGGCTCCCTGAGCTGAAGAAAAGGGCTTATCTGGCTCGATTTCTGGTCAAACTGGAGGTGCCTGCAGAGTTTCTGCAGGATGATGTTATCAATGACACCTTTCACCAGGTTTTTAATATATTACACATCAGGGTTCCCCCCCAGAAAAAAAAAATGTTTAGCCTGGTGGCAAGAGTCTGTTGTTTGACGAGGGCCCGGCTGTGGACAGTCACAGACTGATGGCAGCATTAATGTAAAGCCCAATAGTTTCTGTGATAACGAGACATGGACGGAATCGCGAAAGTGAGAATAAAAACCGATTCCACAGGGCCCTACATTAAGTCAGTGCTAAAAGCTAACTGGAGATTCAAAAGTATGACTATGTCTAAGTTTCCAACACAGCAGCCCCACCGTAACTGTAGTTTAAAAAGGTCTAAAAATACATAACAAAAATAATTCCCAGTGATTTAGGCCTGGTGGGGGGCAAGTTTAGCCTGACGTCGTCATACTCAGATTCTAGTCAGAATATGAGTCTGATACTGCTCCATTGGGCTGTGATTATGGGGCGTGTTTCAACCGAACCAGGAAAAAAAATGCCTTTGCCCTCAATTGGATAGACCTACAACCAATCAGAGCAATTCAACCCAAGCGCTCTTTGGTGATGTGGTTGATTACGTTCACTGTTGATCATCTGTCCATCATCGTATAAAGCCCGCCTTGACAATTTGATTGGTCCGAACTGCTCTGGTTCGTGCATACAGTAGTTGCTCCACAACAGATAAAGTCCAGACCGAACTTCCCGACCTCAAATGTTGTGGGCGGGGCTAAATTCGGCTGCCATCCAGGCTAGGGCAACTTAGGCGTGGTGGGGGACACTTTCCCCCAGTGTCGTGCAAGCCTGGCAGCATTTTGTTTCCTAGTTTTTGAAATGGCTAATAACCTAAAAAGCAAAACGAGGCTATGCATTAACGCTGTGTGTTTACAGTACGAGGAGCTGGTGGAAGGTTTCAAGACGTATCACAAGGAGTGTGAGCTGCTGAGGACTTCAGGCTTCTCCACAGCAGAAATCAGAAGGGTGAGAACACACTCAATGACTCTTTAGAATCACTATTTGTTAGAAGTTATAAATGCTTTCCTTAGTGTAAAACTGTCACATATAAGGAATGGGGATGTAACGATACACTCAACTCACGATTTGATACAGGATTTTAAGTTCACGATACGATTTTCTCACAATTCTTTTTAACAGAATGAGCTGCAGACAAATGACTGAGAAGTGTTCCTTTATAAACCGTGCAAAACAACAGATGTGTTCTCTTATCAGAAGTGCAACTAGGGGCGCCTGGGTAGCTCACCTGGTAGAGCATGCGCGCCATGTACAGAGGCTCGTTTCTCGCCGCAGCGGCTGCGGGTTCAATTCCGACCTGCCGCCCTCTGCCGCATGTCATTCCCTCTCTCTCTCTCTCCCCTTTCACGTCTAAGCTGTCCTATTGATAAAGGCGACTAAAATTGTATTTTAAATAACAAAAAACTGAATAAAAAAATGGAACAATTAGATTTTGAAAACAAATCCCACATCAAAATAACTAAATAAATAGAAAGAAAACATCTCTATAAATAAATAAACTAAGAACACGTAGCGATGTCTGAAGTCAAACAAGTTCAATTCAAGAGTAGATTGCGCCCTAGGCCATTTGAAAATTGCACCGCGATACATTTAAAAAAAAATCTTAACCGGTTGCAATCTTTACACATTTGTTTAGATTTTTTTAACCGATTCACGATGCATCGTTACATCCCTAGTCAACATTAACATTCATTTGTTTTTCAGTTTTAACTATATGAATGATATAATAATTCACCTTCTGAAGCTTAGTTGATATACTGCACTGACGTAATTCCGGCTCTTTTCTCCAATAACAGGACATCAGTGCGATGGAGGAAGAGAAAGACCAACTAATCAAACGTGTGGAGAGGCTAAAGAAGAAGGTAATTCCTTTCTAATGCTTGAAAGGCTTTAGGAATCACTGAGGAATGAAAACATGACCCCAGACGTATATTATCAGCTTCTCTCCTAGACCTGACAGGGATCTGACAGACCACAAGGCTGTCTTAACAAGGCTGTTAAGTATTGGGTGTTGATTAAATTGGTCTTACTTGTAGGCCCTGCCAAAAAGGTGAAACCTGACTGTTACAGGATTTTCCCTACCATTATAAGTCTTAGGTGCAGCACCCGAGCCATTTTTGTCAGCACTTAAGCTGAATGAATGTGAAATGCGGCAACAACAAAAAAAAGTGCCAAAAGCACCAAAGAAAGCACCAAAAACGTTGATAAAAGCATCAAACCAACTAAAAGACTTTTCTCAGATCGAATGATTGTAGTTGGACTTCTTTAGCAAGCTTTAACTTTAAGCTTTGTGAGTGTATTTATTTATTTATTATCTGCTCGAGCTTTTCCAAAGTTTTAGACACAGGTTTGGTGATAATAGTGGTCCAAAATTATGTCGAATTGCATTTTTCATTTTTTTATTTTATTGAAAAAAAATCACATTTTTTTGAGGAAAGACCCTTAAACCCCTCCGCGAAATATACCCCACTAAAGTCTTGGATAAACCCAGGGGAAAATACTGTGTTAGAGGTGCTTGGTTATTTCTGCCGACCGTGTGACAGCCTGCAGTCGGACCGTGTCATATAAACTTGTGGATCCACTAGGTGGAGTCCGTGTCCAACCATCAGCGGATGCTGGAACAGGCCAGACAGCTGCGAGTGGAGAAGGAGAGAGAGGAGTCGCTGACTCACCAGAAGCAAGAACAGAAGAACCAAGTAAATGCTTGTGATTAATTGTGGTTTGTCATTACATTTGCTCCCCATGGTATAATTTACTAAGACATCATAGACCAGTTAAACATAATGTCCTCTATGCTTTGGAGGACTGAGAAGACAAATGAACATGTACTAGGTGTATTATTTACTCACTTTAAAAGGCTTAAAGTGTGGTTAAGGCTTCTGCGTTAAATCGGCGCCGTGGCTACGTACGTAGGTACGTGGAGATACCGACCCTACGCCATAGCCTGACATGCACCTCTCGGTACTCGCTCTGAAGCTAATCACCGTCACTCTCTCTAGCAGACGCACGCACGCACGCACACACACGCTGGCCCTGCTATTCTCTTAAAGAGATCGACGCACACACCAATGCACAAGTATTAACTTCAGGGGCCCCATTTATAAAACTGTGCGGCGAATTTGCGTCAGAAGTGGCGTACGGACGAAAGATAGGAGGTGAGTACGCACAGAAATATTCTGCACGCACGTCCTACAATGGTTTCCCTTTATAAATCACAATCAACTCTAAATGTGGCGCAGCTTTGGCGGCTTCATGTCACGCCCATAGTTGGCCTTAAATAGTCAGTGAAACATCCCACGTTAATATCCATTCATACTGACGCCATGAGCAGAGAGGAAAACAAAACAAAGGACTTTCATTCAATGTGAAGTTGTAGTTCTTGGTGAAGAGGTGGAAAAGAGGAAAAAAATGTTTGGAGGGCACAGTGTGGGCATTACTAATGCCAAAAAAGCTGTAGAGTGACAACATGTTGTAGACGCAGTTAATGCAACGGCCTCAGAAGGTCGGACCGTGCCTAAATTAAAAAGAAATGCTCCGATATTAAAGTTGATGCAAAAAAAAAAAAAAAAAAAAAAAAAAGAGCCTAGCGCTACCCCGAGAAAGTGTTTTTGCCACGGGACACCGGAGCTGACCCCTCTTGAAGTGGGACAGGCACAGCATGGTTTCTCAGTGTGCTCCTCTGCAACGCTGGGCCCAAAACAGCAGAGATCCAACGGGACAGCTCGAGGAAGTCGGAACCGGCTCTGAGGCCACTCGTCCTCGTTTGCCAGCAAGTCTTCTTGCTGTCTGTCTCCAAAACCAGCCATCGTGCGTCATTACGCAGGCATGCCTTTTTTATACCCATCAATTTTATTTTGGCCATTTTAGGCCTTCATTTTCATAGGACAGATGAAGACATGAAAAAGGAGAGAGAGGGGAAATTACCTCTATATATGGGCACGTACTCTACCAGGTGAGCTACCTCGGCGCCTATACCCATCAATTTGATTGTGTCTAAAAAGCTAAAGGTGTCGGGATTAATCTAATTGTAAATGACAAATAGTTTGACGCAAGGAGAATGTGATAAGTAAAACATATGGGCACACGCTCCATACATTTTTTTTTTTTTTTTTTTTTTTTTTTTTTTACTATTTTATGACATTTAATAATGATTAACGATTACTCAAAAGAATTGGCAAATTAGTTGATAATGAAAATAATCTGTTGCAAAGTTAAAGCCCTTTTCCATTTAGTCAACAACAGAAAAGTTCAAAAATAATTGCAGAATGAATGTGCAACCTCCTGCAGAATTACAGCTTTCAAGGAATTTTAATGTCACTTTGGAAGAACCAGCTTGTGTGAACACTGAACAGTCAGCTTTCAAATACTTTTAGTAATACTTTTATTAAGAAATGTTGAATAGAGCTAAAACTAAGTTGATTCGTCCATTAGTCAGTAGTCAGAAAATCAATTGGCAGCTATTTCGATAATCACTTAAATCATGATGTTGGTCTTCGATGTTCAGAAATTGAATACCTTTGGGGCAAAACAAGCAATTTGAAGATGTTACCTGGAATTCTTTACTAATTTCTGACATTTCAGAGACCAAACAATGAATCTACTTATTAAGAAAATAATCAGAAGATTCATCACTAATGAAAAAGAGTTGTTAGTTGCAGCCCTAATGTTAAACAAATTCATTATCAATGGGTAGTGAATGTTAATGCCTCCCACGTTACCTGTGTAAGCAATCCTTTCTGTGTGTGTTCAGCTGTTCCAGGCCGAGCAGAGACTGCAGCGATCGCAGCAGCAGTTGAAGGATGTACAGCAGGCGGCAGCAGATGCCGACCCAGAGAGTGAGTAGCCGTGTCCAGCTGTTGCCTCTGCAGGGCACAGCTGGAGGGAAAGTTCAAGGACAAAGCAGAGCGTTAGGAGGTCTCTCAGCTAATAGGCTTTCATCTGTTGAGACCCTCTAATTATACTGATCTTTGAAGTGCTATAATAGAGCTTATTTAATGTTGACATTGTCTCCATATTGGGCTCTTCACTCAGAGGAGAGATTTACAAATTTACAGGTTCTAAAATGACCCATGCAATGCAGACCTCGGTGGATGCTGCACAATTAAAGTCACGTATCACAATTACTGTACAGTACGTGCGTGTCCAAAAAAGTACTGTGAATGCTAATCGGGGTTAGGGCTGCTCGATTATGGAAAAAAATTCATAATGTTAAATATTGAAATCACGATTATCTACCACGATTACTCATTGTCTTTTGGAAAGATGTTGCAATTATTAAACTTAAAAACGGTGAAACAGTTAGGCAAATCAACAGTGGGATTTTCCTTAATACTTTTGCCGTTTGAACTTTGTTTTTTCCCATTCAGAACACAAGACAAAATAAGAGTTTACTTGCAAAACGTAACGTGCAAAATGTTTTGTTTTTTTTCTTGATTATTCTGTTTTTTTGTGATTTATTAGGAGCCAAAATCGTAATCGCGAATAAAATTTAGATTAATTGCACAGCCCTAAACGGGGTGCTGTTGTTCAGCATGGCAACATGTCTTTCAACAATTAACTTCTGAAAGACAGTTTCAATGTCAGCACATTTTATACAAGATATTAATGGTGTGTTATGTCATGTGCTTAGCAGGTTTGCACATATAAAAGATATTCTGCTTTTCTAGTAGTCAGCGGTGGTAAAGCCTGATAGGCAGTGGTGGAATGTAACTAAGTACATTTACTCAAGTACTCTACTTGAGTACAAATGTTGAGGTGCTTGTACTTTTAAATATGAGTCTTTTCTTTTAATGCCACTTTGTACTTCTACTCTACTACATTTTGTAGAAATATTGTACTTTTTACTCCACTACATGGAGTAAAACTACTAATCTGACAGCTTTAGTTACTTTACAGATTAAGCTTTTTGCACACAAAACACATGTAGTTTATAAGATAATATACAGACCTACAAGTCCAGCTGAAATGACCGTTAAACGCATAGTTGATTGTCAGATTTTCCTGATGATACTTACTTCATTTTACTTATGTAACATTTTCAATGCAGGACTTTTACTTGTAGCAGAGTGTTTTACAGTGTGGTATTAGAACTTTTACTTAAAGGGTAACTACCGTTTTTTTCTACCTGGATTTTCAACCTATTTTCCTATGTTTTTGTGTCTAATTGACTGATGGGAACAACAATCTTTGACATTGGTCCAGTATTAAAGGGGCGCTATGCAGTTTTGGCAATTTCTTTGCTGTTTTCTCGCTTTTTGCTCGCAGATTTCTCTATAGAGCTCTCCCTACAGCTTCGGAATAGATATTTGGCAGCTCCTATGTTTACTTGTGTCTCCTCGCTCGGTCAGTCTGCCGTTTCCTCTTTCTCTGTTCCTCCGACAATGCTTTCCTAGCTTTCTGCTTCTTTTTTGCTGGCTCAGCCATGACGATAGTGTGAAAAACTCCATCGCTACCTTGTTAGCTGGTTCCTGAATGGACGTATGTGTGCAGTGCTGTGAAGCAATTCGTTACATCGCGAGACCTGATATCACGCGATACTTCCTGATACTTCCCACCCTTGCAACTTGCCGGCGGCCTAAAGTTGCAAGGGTGGTTTTTCAGCTCACAGGCCACACCACCATTCAACCCAAAAAAGTCATATAACAGTTAAGGTAAATTAAGTTAAAAAACTGCATATTAAGTGAGATCGCTGCAGTCGGCAGTGGCGAAACAAGTTACAATCTAAGTTAATAGGGTAATTGTCTAGCTGGTATTTACCTTCACAAAGGTGCTGGTTTTGCCACTGACAGGCTCAAGTGTCTGTGCCGACTGCAGCAATCTCGCTTAATACTGGACCAATGTCAAAGATTGTTGTTCCCATCAGTCACTTAGACACAAAAACATAGGAAAATAGGGTCCAGGTTGAAAAAAAAAAAAACGGTAGTTACCCCTATAGTAAAGGATCTGAATGCTTCTTCCAACACTGCTGATAGGGTTTCAAACACATTAATCTCGAAGTGCTTAATTAAATGCTCCATCTCTTTCAGGCTTAATGAAGAGGCTTGAAGAGGAGATCAAGATCAACTCCTACATGGTCTCGGAGAAACTCCCCAAAGAGCTGGAGGGTATGCGGCGGACAGTGCAGTTCCTGCAGAAAATAGCATCAGAGCCCGCCATGGGCCAGGCCGATCTCCAGGAGCTGGAGGACCAGGTCAGGACCAGGATGTGGTGTTAAGTCGGTATTTCTCCATTAGGGCTGGGACCACAATGCTTTTGCCCCGATTAGATTATTTTAAGATACATGGGTGCCGATTGGATTTGTATTGCGATTCTAGAAGTATTGCGACTCGATAGTATTGAGTATTGCGATTTTTCTTTTCCTTCTTTAACAAAAACAAAAGTTGAATAATACACTTCTAGAGACAATATATCACGAGACACTTCTAAAAGCTAATTGTTTTCTAAAAAGAATGCACGTCACATGTCAGTCAGTCGGTCTGAGATTTATTTCATTTGTAAAGAAGTACATAACGTGTACTTTCTGCATTTTTCTGTTTTGCTGGAAACGGATATGATGTAGTCGCTGTCAGCAGTACTGTATAAACAGAAAATATTTAGCTGAATATTGGGAAATAAAAAAATATCAATTCTGGGAATAAATTTAAAAAAACGTCAACCCCTCCATCTCCATATGTACATGCACAATTATCATGTGTTAGTCTCTGAGTGTTGTGCAATTGTAACTTTCACAGATTAAAGAAGTGGATTCTCAGATAAACCAGCTGATTGAGAAGAGGATGATGAGAAGTGACCCCATGGATGACAAACTGACCCTTTACAGACAACAGGTATTGAACTTCTTTTATGTCTTCCATCTTTTTGTCTATTGTCTCCTGAGTGAACTAGGCCCCGTGGGTGCTGACTGTGATGCTGTGTGATGTTCATCTTTGCTGGCCTTGTGCAGGAGATAAACAAAACGCTAAAATAAAATAAAGCTTTTTTTGTGAAAAGCTTTAGGTTATAGTTTTTAGCCACTAAACTGTAAATATACCGTGTGTACTGTAAGTTGTCTGTTTTATTATAAACCTGACTATGCAAGTCTAATCTTCTTATATACTGCATATTAGAGCTTCAACGATTAGTGAGTAGGATGACAGAAAAATCATCGCCTACTATATTTTTTTATAATTGATTAATCCGTAATCTTTCACGCAAAAATGATAGAAAATGCTGTTTTCAGCCTTTTAAAGTGGCCATATTATGCTCATTTTCAGGTTCATAATTTGTATTTTGAGGTTGTACCAGAATAGGTTTACATGTGTTAATTTTCAAAAAACACCATATTTTTGTTGTACTGCACATTGCTGCAGCTCCTCTTTTCACCCTGTGTTCAGGTCTCTGTTTTAGCTACAGAGTGAGACCTCACACTGCTGTAACATCTTTGTTGGCAGTCGCTCATGCGCAGTAGTAAGGATCACATCATCTAGCTAGCTGTTTGTTTCTACAACTTCAATAGTACAAGGCAGGATTAGCCGGGAGACTTCTTCTAAACGAGGGCACACTTCCAACTTTTGACCAGCTCACCCAGAGACTGAAGGGAGGACACATTCAGAAACCCGTATCTCACTCAAAACAGCATGCATGTTTGTTTTGTTCAAGTTTGTATGTGTGTGGAAGCACCAGAGACACAAAATAACACCCCAAATCCCAGAAAAAGTGATTTTTAAAAAAAAAAATGTTTTGATTGCCTGCTCTTTTTTTGTTGTACATCATATTAAACTGAATATCTTTTGGACTGAGTAAACAAGACAATTAAAGACAACGTCTTGGACTTTGAGAAACTGGGATGGACATTTTCCACTATTTTCTGACATGTTATGTAGAAAATAATTATCAGATTAGTCAATAATGAAATAAATCGTTAGTTGCAGCCCTACTGCATATCTATTCTTTTGTATCTATTCTTTTTTTTTTTTTTTTTTTTTTGCTAGAATGTAGATTTAAACATCTCCTCTGACATGTTTTAATACATATGAATACTCTGCTTAGAATAATAACTTGTGTCTGATATGTTTTTTTCCACAAAAAAGTTCACATATTTAGTTGTTTAAAAGAAAATCTACTTTACTCCTTTCCTCATTGGAAAAAATCCAGACTACTGTATGAAAATGCAAATATTCAGTACACACAGCATACAAAAGATGTTTCCTACTTCACTATAAAGTCTATTCGCAAAGTATGTACACTGGAGGCTTCAAGTTTCCACAACACACTTGTGTAAATGCAGTGGCACACCAACCCGATAATTGGCCATCGGACAGCCTGGCGAAGTCAGTGACTCGAGTCTGTTCGGTGTGTTCCGTGCCGTCGTCCGTCCGAGGAGCTGTGGGCCTTCATTTTGGCCGACCCGACATGTTGCGTCGGCGTCAGGGCAGTTGGACTCCGTGACCAATCTGATTGATGGAGTGCTAACCCGGAAATGACGGGGGGGGGGGGGGGATGAGCGTGACTAAGCCTCTCAAAATTAAATTCAATTTTATTTATAGTATCAAATCATAACAAGAGTTATCTCGAGACACTTTACAGATAGAGTAGGTCTAGACCACACTCTGTAATTTATAAAGTCCCAACAATTCTAGTAATTCCCCCAAGAGCAAGCATAGTGTGACAGTGGCGAGGAAAAACTCCCTTTTGGGACGAAACCTCGGCCAGACCCAGGCTCTTGGTAGGCGGTGTCTGATGGTGCCGGTTGGGGGTGTGATGAACAGTGGCAAAATCTGATGTAAATCTTTTAAACTGACCTTTGTCAATCTGAAATGAAGACAGATTCAGCAACTGTATGGCCTATATCTCACTTAAAATGTTTTCAGAAACACGTTTCGGTGAACTATCTTCATAAAATATGAGATCGTATTCTGAACCATTATGCCCGGTTGCAGCCAGACCCACGTGACGCGTTTGTCCAATCAGCTGCCGGTTTTCATTTATTGGGCGACAATACAGATTAGCGCCGCCTGCTGTTATGGAGACTTATTACAGGCTCAAGTCGGCGTCGCTTCGGTGTGTTCTGAGGCACTTTTTGGACCTTGGGGAGCCGACTGTCCGACTGCCTTTTCTGCCAACGGTCGGCCGTCGGGTTAGTGTGTCAGGGGCTTAAGCGGCATACTGGACCACGATTGGCTCCAAACTGGTTGTGATGTTACAAATCCTGCTCATATGTACGCATGTTAAAGTGAGTTTTAAGGTGAGCACAGATAAACCTTCCTCCTTCAGCAGATGAATTTAAAAACAGTCGTCTAGCGTCAAACACTGCACGGTGAAGCTCACATATGAAAGTGAAGAAACGGTTAGTAAAACACACTTTTGGAAGTAAGGGGCCTTTAAGATTCCGTTCTTATGCATAGCTTTATTGCACATTCCCAATGCTAAATTTGCATTCACTCTCCCACAGGTTACCAGTCAGAAACTCTTTTGTCATGGTTTTTATATCTAATGTAACGTGACTCTTGCAGGCCTCCATCATCCTTCGAAGGAAGGAGTCAAAGGCAGAGGAGCTTCAGGAAGCGAGGGAGAAGCTGGCCGCAGTCAAGAGGGGGCTAAGACAGAGGAGCAGCCAGGCATCCTCAGATGGGGGGGAGGACATCCGGGGGGATGAGGTACACTGTTGGAAGTTCTTCTTTACAGTCACAAAATAATGCAGTCACTAAATATCAACCACCTCCTAATTTCCTCAAAGCTGTGTTGATCTTATAAGCCGGACAGACAATCGCCAAGACAAGAAACTTTTTCTGCACGATTCTCTTCCTGCTCTCTTCTAACATCAACTACTGAACCTCCAGCTTTATCTAAGCAATCGCCAGTAGATTGGCAAACCGCAGAAAACACCAGAGGCTATTTCTGTTCTTATCCAAACACAGACTGGCTCACTCTCTGTTACTTATCCCTTTTCCTTACTCTCCCCCACATTCCCATGCAGAGCTATAAATAGAACACAACAGAGAATAGCCAGAACAAGGAACTGTACTGTACAAACTGCCTGAAAGATATCACTTTTACCCTAATCTTGAATGTCATCAATCTCCTAATTTAAGGCAGCTGGCCACATTAAACAGACTTGGGGCATGGAACCTTTTGTCTTAAGTTATATCCAATGCCGAGGACATACTCTTCCCCCTGGCTGACATGTTGACGAATACTTCTGAACTATTGACAGGGAGATAGAAAACGTAATATTGTTCGCACTTAAGTAAGAAGGCGTTGAGCAGTGCCTTCTTGTTTTGCTCAGGCATGTACATGAAGCTTACAGTTCAAGAGTCGACTATAAACTGTTCTGCATTAGCAGAGGAACGCTGATAGATGGGAGTTGTGCTGTGACCTAATGCACTGTGTGGTTTGAGAATTTTTATAGCCCGGTGTTTGACGCACATTATTATCCAGAAGCATGTCTGAGATTACGACAGCTCTCTCTCTCCCCTGTGTCCTGTGGGGCTGTGGCCAATCCCTGTAGATGTTGTTCCGATGCTGACCCCGGCCTCTGACCTACCTGTGTTGGGTAAAAAGTGAATTTCTCTCCAGGAAATCTCTGTCACGAACTTTTATGGCGCTAAATGTAGCATTTTAGCATCAATACATTATTGCCACAGTACGTTGAGACATTGGGATAATTACTTAAATAAGCAAGTACACAGAATATAGATACACTTTTCTGGCCTCTACAATGCTTTTTTTTATGATTTCTACAAATTGGTCAGATCTTCTGAGAAATGTTCTGGGTTATTACATCACACAGAACTATAGGAGGGTGATGTTTTTGCAGCAAATAGAGGAAGTGAAATATGACTTAACGTTCATTCTTTTCAGGAAGGGAAGAGAAAGCGATCGTCTGAGCAATGCAGTTGATGACAAGTAACAAAATGTTCTTTGCGACAGAAATATGAGATGCTGTAGAAATGTGGTCGTAATTCTTTTTTTCTTTTAAGTGCTGGCAGTACCACTGGTATAAGACAGAAGCTCACAGCCACTGTCAATGTTCTAAATCAATGCTAACAATATATTACAATTAACTGGAGGCTGACATACCTTTAAGTCTGGCTGAAATGATGAGAGGGAGCTCTTTGTAGAGACAAAGAGGGCCCTTGAGTCTATACATGAATGAAGTTAATGGAAAATGTTGTGTCAAACGCAGCTTATCAGACTCCTCCGTAGTTTCGGGCCATCAGCCACGGTGGAGATGATCACTTTATCAGAGGTATTTTCCATTCTGCTGGTTGTGTCATCACATGCCACCCACCAACTGCAGGGTCTCTCTAAGTGGGATGACTACATCTGCTCGTCATTGGTTGGCCAGTAACATGAAGCCACTTTATCAACCAGCTTCATCGCACTGGTCAAATTTAGTCTTACTGCAGGCAAGACACCAACACGATCTGAGTAACACGCTTGCTTTTTTTTGTGAAATATTGTGGGTCTGTGGCTGCATTAACCTTTAAGGGATGCTCTGCTTCTGCACAGTATGTTCTACATATTTGGAGTTCCTGCTGCACCATTCATGTTTCTCTGGATGCAAGTGTGTGTTGCACTGTATGTCTGAGACAGTCTGAAGTGGTGGTGTTGTGACTGCGCCGTGGGCCAGTTTAACAGCAGTTGTTTTGGGGACACGCTGTCGGGGACAGAACACTATGCAGTATTATTCTGCTGTGCTAATTCCTCTCTCAGCCACGTCTGCCCTTCATGTCCCAAAATACACAAAGAATAAATGTACACACACACACACACACACACACACACACACACACACACACACAGCTTCACAGATCCCCAAAGGACATGAAGCACATTCTGTGATTTCTGGAGCTGTTCTCCTGTGTCCATGTTCATTTATAGCCGCTCTTCATTGTGGAGGAGTTTCATCATGTCCCGACAGACACTCAGGGTGGGGAGTGAGTGACTGAACATCCACTAAAAGCAGTTATTCTGCCAGATGAAGCTGTTTGCTGTACATAGCTGGCTGTGAATCTGAAAGGATCAAGTGACTGTTTCAGGTCATGGCATGGCCCCCAGTCCCTGCTGTTCTCTAATCCCTTCCCTCCCATGGCTCAACCCATTGTCTTCTCCTGTCCTGCCATTCACAGTGTCGCAGCTGTGCCGGACACCATGTTGTCAAATATAAACTGTATTGATGCCGCTTTCATTGCAATTCCCAAAGAAGCATTTACATTGACTTGCTGGGTAGAAGGCACATGAACATTGGTTTCACTGAAACCAACATTAAACATTAAAATATGTGCCCTTTTTTTTGCATTAAAGCTGCTGTAATCTATATTTTATATTACACATTAATTAAATGACTACATGTTTGTGAAAGGGGTAACCTACAGATAATTATCACCTGACCTCAGTTTCCCTCAAATCTACAGAGCGTTTTAGCGTCTTTCGGCTTGTTGTTTTGGATTTGCAGCCTGCAAAATGTACTGTTATGGTTCAGTGTCATCGCTCTCTTTAGCGTAGCTTCCAGATGCAGCAGGCAGCTGTCTTCCCCAAAAGTTCGAAAAGAACCCCATGTACATTACCTAACCAACTGTCAGGCCGACAACGTTAGCGGCTAGCTAGTCTATATCCACAATGTTCCACTTCCGGGATTGTTCCTTTGCCGTGGGAAATCTCACTCTTTTCAGCCGGATGTCAGTTACCTTCCATTTGGTTTGTGTTGGCATTCTAAACTTCGGATTTCTGAGGACTATGGTTAACTGCTCCTCAGATCTCTGCAGGGTAAATCCAGACAGCTAGCTAGACTATCTGTCCAATCTGAGACTAAAACAACTTTTGAACGTACACCTGTTCCACCCAAACAAGTTCCTTTCCGAGGCTATTTTGCAGAGGCACCGTGGCTCTGTCCGGTCCTTAGCGCCGACCATGACTATTGTGATTGGTTTAAAGAAATGCCAACCAGAGCACGTTTTTCTCTCATCCCGGATTGCTGTGTGGACTAGCCAGACCCTACTTTCAGCACTTTGGAGGAAGGTCTAGCGGCTAGCTGGTCAACATAGTGTAGCATTTAGCAACTTAAGAGCCAGATGTGGAGACCAAACCGAAGCCAAAAGGAGAGTGAATATTGGCCGACAAATGTCAGGTGGCCAGATACACAACTCCAAATAAATGCTAATGTTGTTCCGTAACTGCTGACAGTTTGCCATATGAACTGAGAAGATATGTGTGTTGCATTTACAGTTTGGCTTTTTAAAAACTTGTATTCCTACTTGTCACATACGAAGGTACAATGTGGTGAAATTCTATTTCTGCATTTTAACCCATCCTAAGTATTAGGAGCAGTGGACAGCTAATAGCATCCGGGCGTGCAACTTGGGGTTGGGTGTTTTGCTCAGGGACACTTTGATATGTGGCCGGTGGAGCCTGGGATTGAACCGCCAACCTTATGGGATGACCACTCTAACTCTGAGCCACAAGTCACCCCTCTGCCTTTTAAAATCAGTTAATGCAGGTTTATAAAGACCTTTATGTGTTTGAACGCATTGTCTAGTATTCACTTCTTTTAAAAGTAATATCAAGTGTTCTTTTAATTCGAAGGTAATGTTGAATTCTGTTTCTTTGTTCTTCAAAGCTGAAACGTTTGGTGGGGAAATTGCGCAGCAAGGGAACATTATTCAAGAAGAAACGCCAGGAAATTGCTGAGCTGAAAGCAGAATATGGAGTCCTGCAACGAACCGAGGAGATTCTCAGGCAGAGACATGAGACCGTCCAACAGAAACTGGTAACTCCTTTACTAACTCCTATTTTTAACTTGTACGTAAGATACGCTGACTTTACAAATATTTACAGCAAAACAAAGAAAGGAATTGGATCTACTTGTTGCCTTTTATATAAAAGGGATATATGCTCATTTTCAGGTTTATACTTGTATTTTTGGTTTCTACTTAAACATGTTTACTATCCAAATATACCTCTATTTAGCCTCTGTCTGAAACGCTCCGTTTTAGCACCTGTCTCTTTAAGCCCCCCTCCTGAAAAGCCAGGTCTGCTCTGATTTGCTTGTGAGAAAAATATGGCGCACCTTTGCAAAGGTAGTTCTCAAGCCGTGCGTGGAGATACTCAAATAGGGTTCAGTATATTCTAATAAGCCTATGTTATCTGATCTAAGGCAGCCCACAAAAAATGACTGGGTTGTCTATTTCACTGTTTGTGGGTTGGTAGACACTCTACTTTGGATACCCAAATGTATGTGTGCAAGCACTGAAAAAGTGAGTTTTTCATCATATGTCCCCTTAAGTCTTTTAAAATCCTTTAGGACACTACAGTACAGACTGCAAGCAAAAGTCTATTAAATTCACATATAACATTTGGCTAGTAAATCGTCATCTTAATTAAATCATTGGCAATTGACATTTGAATGCAACATTGACCTACCATCATTTGTTATTCAGTGAGCCGCTCCATTTAAATTCAGTAAGTTGCACAAGAGCACTTGGGTAGTGGCCATTAAAGGTAGCATGAGTAATGATCACTTCAAATGTTACACATTTTACATGGACAGCAGAAATCCCGTAGCATTCATACTGTATACTATCCACCCCTCTCCCTGGCCTGCACTTCCAAATGTGCTGTTTACACTTGGTCTCCTCATTCACACAGTTTGTGTCAACAGCAAAGAGGTAGAAGCTTCCTGGAATTGGCTTCACGCCTCTGTGCGGTCCCAGCACCTGACTTGTTGACAGGCTCTGACGCAGGCTGAGCTGCTATTTCTGACGGCTGCATCTGCTGCTGCTCCTTTGTCTGCATCCCACACAGCATTTGTCAAATCAATGACACGTTTTCTTTCTGATCACATGTCTAGCTGTCTGCCCCTCGATTTATGCGTGTTAGTTCTTCATGCATTCTAGCATGTTTGTATTGGTCAGAGAGAGCTAAATTACAGATCAGTGGGTACGTCTGTTCTGTCACAGTGTTACCTGTTTTGTAAGAATTCTAGGTGGTTGTTTTTTTTGTTGTTTTTTCCAACAAAGTATCATGTGGTACGTTTTTTAAATAATTTTCAGAAAGGAGTGCACTCGAATTGTAAAGTCGTTGATGGCACAATATCATTGATATAGACATTTAGGATGACTCCCTAAGACCAATCCATTTTTGAAGTGTATGTAACCATTGGATTTGACTGCTGAATTTGTTCATACACTTATGACTTACCTGTTGCGTTTTTCAAGCAAACTATGGAAGCTGAGAAGGGCATCTCTGGCTACAGTAACACTCAGGAGGAACTGGAGAGGGTGTCGGCCATCAAGAGCGAACTGGACGAGATGAAGGGCCGCACACTGGATGACATGTCTGAAATGGTGAGAGAGAGAGAGAGAGAGAGAGAGAGAGAGAGAGAGAGAGATAGATAAAAAATTCTATATCATTGTATTTTATGAAACAAGTATCAGGGCTCGACAGTAACAGTCAACTGGCAACCGTTTTGTGGCCTCTGGTTGTCCCCTTTGGCAACCACCTGTTCAGTATTTGTTTTTTAAATATATAAAAACTTACAAAACTGGAAAATCATATTTCAAAAGAAGTCAATATTTGATTTGGTAGTCTCCATAAAGTTTAAACAGTTTGTGTGCAACACATTTCAGCTGTTGTGCGACCGCTTTCCACACATGCGCGTTTGCCGTGAAAAGCTGGCAACTAAATTTTCTGTTCACGTTAACGTGCGCATATTAAAATCCGGTGCTAATATGGCACCGGTGCACGGTATCTACTGGGCGGAATATCCTTTATTGTGGCTCTCTCCATACTCTTCTACTGAGAAGTGTTGATCAGATTTGTCAGCTTGCTCCCTAATTTCATCCTCTCAGTAAATCATTAGTCACAGTCACATTACCTGCTGTTTTCTCTGCAGACTTTATTTTGTTTATTTGTTTCACACATACATATAAATCACAATGAAGAAATATAAAATATATGTGTGGGTGTTGTAGATACCTGTAATGGCTTACATAAAAAAACCACATCCAAAGACATACGAAGGTAAAATGTAGGCATACAAAATTACCAGTACATTTTAAGTGTTGGTGTTCAAAAGTTTCCTATAAAATAACTGTAGAATTATATTTTAGAATGAAAAAGAGAGGGAAAAAAATGCCGAGTTAATTGCCGTATTTTTGTTTTTAGACCGCAGCCATTTTAAAGTCTATTTTTATACATAGAAAATATCATCAAATATAAATTTCATTCCACAAGACAACTCCACGAAATTTGATTTAACCAAATAAAACATCACAATCATCATCAATTTCACTTCTTTTCATTTTAAAACAAATTGTATATCCAAATACAATACACTTTTTCTTTTCTTTTTTATAGCCTGCCACTTAAATACTATTAAATATTCTGATACCATTGTTCCATGATATCAGAATTTTGGATAGTCATCATGGAAACCTTAATTGATCATGTGACAAGGGCTGGGAAGATTGGTCAGCCAAGTGACAGTACTCTGATCCAGTAGAAATCACAATTGTCAGATAGACAGCACTCTAGCCCAATGGATTGTGGGGGGGAAATCATATTCCATATCTCCCCGCCCCCCCCTCTCCACCCATGAAAGGAAGAGGAAGATTCTTAGCGCCGTTTCACACTGGCTGCGTGGCGTGAGCGTGGCGTTTCTGTTGCGTGTCAGTTGCGTGTCAGTTGCGTGGCGTTTTCTATGTCTTTGTACACCAGAAACGTGTCTGACGCGGCGCTGCTGGCCTTGTCTGTACACATGTACGTTTCCCATTGATAAACTGCACTCAAGCAGTAGAATACTTCATGTTAAACATAAATATATACTGATTTGATTACAGCAAAGACAACATTGGCAGTATTGACGGAAAAATAGGCTACAGAATATTTAGTTCTGTATTGACAGGTGCAATATTTGAAAATCGATAATTATTTCTTTTTTTTTTTTTATTACATTTATATATGCATTTATGTCAAAACCTAGAGACTTTCAAACATCAAAATGTCATTTATTAAATTGTATTCGTGTCAAAGCGATATATAAACATCTTTTCCTATTCTATTTTGCCTGGAAACGCTTCCAACACGCTTGCGTGTCGCGTGAAAAATAGGCGTCGGTCCTATTTCTAGCATGCACGCGTTTTCGCCGCGGCTCGAGCGGCGCCTGAGACGTGCGTGTCACGCAGGCAGTGTGCAAACTCTAACCTGTTAACACGGGAGCCGAAATAAAAACGGACACGCCACGCAGCTGACACGCTCACGCCACACAGGCAGTGTGAAACGGCCCCTTAGCCTGTCTAGTTGGGTCCTTATGGAAATGTGAATGGTTGACAAAATAATATCTGAAATGATAACGTTTTTATGTTCAATCTGATTTTTAAATTTCCTCTGAATTGACTTTGTGGTTATTGTAATATTTATGTTGTTTTTTGTTTAGTTTAAATACAGTGTGTGTTATTGGCTTGCTTTTACAGGTGAAGAAATTAAACTCTACGATAGTGGAGAAGAAGTCAGCTCTAGCACCCATTATAAAAGAACTGAGGTCACTGAGACAGCAGTGTCAGGTGAGCATCACCCGCATCATAACACCTCTAATAATCCTCACACCATATCAATTAGCGTTCGTACTGAACATTTTCCACCTGTCCACATTTAAATCAGGACCTTTAACAGCCATGACACAACATTACCCTCTTTCGCACACAACTCAGGAATAAAAGTTAATCAGGGTTTCTGAGTTGTTTTTATGGGGGTCAACAGAGTCTGTGAGTCAGTAGTCTGATATGAAAGGGAGGTTATTAATTCATACTCCGAAATGCAATAATACTGTATATCGTCGCTGTCGGGTGGAAACCTTGTGTGTCCAAAATAGGGCTGGGCGATATGGAGAAAATCAAATATCACGATATTTTTGACCAAATACCTCTATTGATACCGCAACGATTATTGTAGAGTTGACTACTGGTGCTTTCACAAAATATTTACACAATGAGATTTTTGATAAATAATCATCAGTAATGTGGATATAATGACTAAGTGGGTAAAGGCAAATAATAGAACAGTTACAGCAGTCTGGTAAGTTCAGAAAATGACATAAATTTACTGTAATGCAGCCTTTAAAACCAGGAAAAGACAATGCTTATGCAATATTACGATATCCAAAATCTAAGACGGTATCTAGTCTCATATCACGATATCGATATAATATCGATATATTGCCCAGCTCTAGTCCAAAATTGTTACTTTTCTGGAAATTTTAGATTTTGAAAACATTTAATTGAGCTATTTAACTCCGATGAAGTCAGGCAAAATCACCCCGTCACTGTTTACCTTGTATCTGCGGCACTTCATTTAAACTTGTGCAAAATGCGGCTGCTCGCTTTTTAACAAATACCTCCATACGTGCACACACAACCCCCAACATGGCTTCATGACTTTGCGTCAACATACACGCCACTTTCCTAAAGCCAAATGGCGTGTTATCTGTACGCATTTTGAGCTATCCATGCGTATGTCTACGCTGTATACAATGGATGTAAACCTACATTACACGTTATCACGTCAACATGCCGTGCTATCGCGAGAACAACGTCGCACGCGTGTTTAAAAAAAGAAGAAAAAAAAAGAAGAAAAAAAAAGGTTAGGTTTAGGGAAAGAACATTGGGAAAGGCTTTAGTAAAAAAAAAAAAAAAAACTGTTGTTAAACGCCACACGCGGGACGCCTTCCCAGCTCTCCTGGGTGAAAGTCCTGTGTTTGACCCATCCGCCACCCCAAACAACCTCCCTCAGCGGACCTCTGTCCTTTCATATTACTCGCTACGGCGATAATTCACATGTAATGTAGGTCAATGGAGGCCAGACGACGTTGATAAACACGCTAAAAAATGATTATGCGTCTTCATAACACGAAAAAATGGCATACGAATTGGCGTCTCATACATACGCCACTTAGTGAGATCTGTCTGCAACCCCTGTTCTTTACACTCTCCATTGGCTCCCAGTGCGTTTTAGAATTGATTTTAATGTTTGTTTTTTAAGGCCATTAATGGCCTGGCTCCAGCGTATCGGTCCGAGATTTTAACTGTTCGTGAAAACATCACGTCATTGCGGTCATCCCATCGACTGGTTTCCCAGTCCCACGGTCGAGGTACAAACACTGGGGTGATCGCTCTTTTGCAGTTGTGGCACCGAGACTTTGGAACAAGTTACCTCCTGACATCCGCACTATAATGATGATAATAAGTCTAACCTTAAAACATATTTATTTAGAATGGCGTTTTTATTCATCGTAGCGTATTGACATTTTCCTTCTTTTTTTACCTGCTGGTTGCTGTAAAGTGCTATATAAATAAATGTTTAATTGATTGATTGAAGATGGAGGCGGAGTGGCGTTTTGGGGTTTTGCCGACAGTTGGAGTTACGAGATTTGGTCACAAGCTCAAATTAATATTTTTCATTGGTTCAATATTTGTAAAAACCAACAGACAGATGTAAACAGTGACCAATAGCATTGGTTCATGAACAGAAAAAGAAAAAATATGGAGATACAAGGTCTTTGCCCGACAGCGACGATACACAGTATATAGGATGATGTAGGATTGTATGCCGGTGAAAAATAGACTCTAACAACCCAATCACAAATTGTCCTCGCAAAGAGTAAAAACATATGATCTTTTTTTGAGAAAAAAACATGAGTCTGTCCTTCATTTAAAAGCCAATGGTGGGATCTTTGCTGTGTGCCTACAAGCCAGTAAGAGTTAACTTGTAGTGTGTTTGCGTGCTCTCATGAACAGGGGCCATTAGGAATAATTTACATAGTCCATAAATAAAATGCACAATGGGAAAGCCCCCCCACATTGCTGAGCTAAAGCGGAGGATTACATTTTCCTACACATGTTCCCAGAATTGCTCTTCCATCTTCTACTGGGTAATGTCTGCGAATGAGGAGTTGCAACAGGAAGACATAAATAGACCATGTAAGAGCCTGTTGCAAGTGAAGCTGCTCTAATGCCAGCTGGGATGTTTTGTTGGCGTGAAACATTGCTGAGAGTATGACAAAAGGGTTGAAAATTGTGCATTCTATGTATTTGTCTCAATTCTCAGAGTATGTAAAATCATGTGTCTTCCGTTCCTCTTATGGCTGTTTGGATTCCTATCTTAACAGGAGCTAAACCAGGAATATGAGGAAAAGAAGGCGCAATATGAAACTTGTACTGCTGGTTTGGAGAGCAACAGATCTAAATTGGAGCAGGTATAGTTATTATCCTACACTAGATAGAATATAGCCAACAATTTGAATATATTAATATGTTTATCCAGTGTATTCTTTTGTAAAGTGGTATGACTTTGATGTAGCAACATAGCGTCTTTGTTCTTGTTTTTCATTCACAGGAGGTGAAAGCATTGACGGAGGAGACGGCACAGGAGGAAAACCGATATCATTATATCAACTCCATGTCAGAGGTAAGTATTTCAAAAATTTAAAAAAAAGATAGCTGCTTAAAGCAGAAAGAAAAAAACATTTTAGCCATTAGCCTCAATGGGTGTTTCACTATATACCTCCGCCAATGAGGTTATGTTTCCAGCTAGGTTTGTCCGTCTGTCAGCAGGATTACAGAAAAACTACCGGCCCGATTTTCATGAGACTCGGTGGTAGGGTGTAGCATGGGCCAAGGAAGAACCCATACCATTTGGGAGCGGTTCCAAATCACAGGGAAGATACACAAATTATTTTTCACTTTAGTAACATTTACGAGATAGGGCATTTATGCTGCATTCACGTGGTGTCGGAATAATAGTAAAAAATAGTTTCGGACTGGGAAAACTCACACTGCAACATTGTGAGATGGGGCATGCCTTTGCGGAGGTCTGCACTCTCGGAGTGCCCTTTTAGTTATCGCTGTCTTACAAGCTGAACATGGCCAAATTAGAATTGATATGATGCATTCTGAACAGTGACTTGCTACCCACAGGGGTGCTGCAGGAGTGGATAAAATGTGTGCCTGTGGCAATAAACTCAATTTCTCCATCTCTGTCTTCCACAGATCATTGAGATGCAAATACAGCGGGCGGCTGAAGAGATGAAAGCCTATGTGTCCTCTGATCCACAAGAGAAGAAGAAGGCCATCAGGTGAGCCAGGCCAGCCAGCTGCTCACAAGATGAACACTCGCTTAGCCCGAGAAAGCTCTTATTACAACACAATCAGTTTAGCTGCAGTCACTTTGTTGTCTCATACAGCCCAGAGAGTTGCCAGAAACTCATTACCACACCTTGTGATAATATGCTGATGTGCCACACCTTTTATTCAAAAATTACGTTTGGGATCATGTGGAATTGCAATGGCTTGCATTTGAATGATATCCATTTGCTTTGTTTATAGGGAAGTTTACCTGAAGAACATTTCAGAACAGGAGTTACTTGGCAAGGTAAGAAAAGTGTATCCAAGAAGTGACTTAGCATGTGCCATTATTCTGTCAAGAACATGATCCGAGGACAGACAAGGAAACTTACTGGAAGCTTTCAGAACTGCAGTAATGTAGATCAGACTCACGTTGTGCAAAGTGCTATTTAAATGTTTTTTTTTTTCTTCTTTCTTATCACTCTTTTCCTTTGTGGAATCCAGAAGTTACGTGAGAAGCAGAAGATGGTGAGGGAGAGCCACAGCGCCAACATGGAGCAGATGATGATGTGGCGTGATCTGGAGCAGCTGATGGAGTGCAAGAAGCAGTGCTTCATAAGAGCTCAGAGCCAGGCATCTATTGGTCAGGTCATCCAGGAGGGAGGAGAGGATAGGCTGGTGCTGTGAGGACCTGTAGGCAGGGTCAACTATAGGTACCCACAGGTCCAACTTAATATTCTATATCTTCCTGTAACATGCCTAAATCTTTTTAGAATATAGTTGTTAGATGTTACTGTACACCAGGGGTGTCAAACTCAATTTCACTAAGGGCCACACTGGAAAATGGGAATTACATCAAGACCTAGACATGTATAGTTTATTGACTATTGCTTTTATTTAATCGAAAAAGTATTAAAAGTAAAAATATTTTTTGTTGGTCAGTTTGGACCACATAAAGCCCTATAAACTCAGCAAAAAAGTTCCTAAGCCATCATAGAATTTAGCGAATCAAGCAAAACAATGCATTCTGATTACATTTTTAAAACCAGGCTACCACATAGCCGACTCACAACTGTGCACAACTCTGGTTGTGTGGCAATGTCTGAGTCTCAAATCAGCAAATCTGCCAAATTCTGCTTTGAGTGCCGCGTAATTACAGTTTGAAAACCCGTTTCCCGTCTTTTTGGTTTGGCACACAACTAGGCAGGCCAAAATTGATAGTAACCCTAAATTGATATACGGGCCAGATCAAATCTTGCGAGGGGCTGCACACTATAACCCAATGTTTGTTTCATTGTTCATGGGGTTCATCTTTAATTACATCTTGTCTGTTACACACTGACAGTCGTGTTTAACTTGATACTTTATCTTGTGTAAGCACCACATATCTTTTTGATGACACTGTTTGAGATCCTTTGAGAATCCACAACTTAAGGAACACATGTATCGGGAGGTGTTGCAGGACTCTTGTTTTTTTTTTTTTTTACTTTCTCTGGCCCTTGGAGATTCCATTTTACCACGTTTTTAAGAATATGCTTTCAATCAAAGTGTCTGAAGATAACAGCATACAAAGTGGTGCACTTGGGATGTGGCCGCGGTCAACTATTTTTGGCATCGACTACCATGACCTTGGTCTTGCCAATTTTGGAATTCACAGGGTCGTCCATTGCTATGGACAGTGCAGATGAAATGATAATATTGTTCTGCTTATTTTTATTTTATATTATAACATACACTATTATTCTATAATAGATCCTTATTTCAAAATATGCTTTGATATTTAAGACGTTAGATATTTTGATTGTCTATGTATTTCAATTAAATGTATCTTATATTAATTTTGAGTCATGTTTCATTATAATAGTCATCTAAAATGCAACTGTCTGTTAAATAATAACAAGACTTTTACCCATCCATAAATTCCCAGTTATGATAAAGATGTATTCACATATTTCATTTTAAACAGAATGAGACAAACCTTAAATACCTGAAACTAATGCCTAATTGACTAATACTATAATAACAAAAGCATAATTTAGTCATAGAAAGCAAGTCAAATACTTGATGATTAAGAGCATTACGTTTGCTTTCTTAAAATGTAGTATGAAATGTTATGTTGCCTTTATATCACGTCATATATAACAAGACAGATACAGTTTAGTTAAGTAAGCCATTTAATTGTCCAACTGATATGCCTTTATTAATTATTTACCCGTAAATTAATGTGGAGCCGAAAAAATTGTAGGTGCTGTGGAAGCCCATATCTGCCAATGTGATGGGGGAAAAAAGATCCTGTACATCATTATAATGACAAACTTTCTCAAAATAATGACTTAGTATCTCAATATAACTTAATATCTCAAAACCAGATAGTATTATTAAACAATGACTTAGTATGAATTAGTAAGTCATCATTTTGAGTTACTTAACTCATTATTTTGAGATACTAACTAATTACTTTGGGAATTTTTTATTATTTTGAGATAACTCATTTTGAGATACTTAGTTCTTATTTTGAAAAGGTTTTATAATGACTACATGGTCTTTTTTTAATCACATTGGCAGAAATGGGCTTCTATAAGTTCCTATATAAAGTTTGATTACTTTTTTAGCAAGTAACCTGGCAAACATGTGGCACTCTGTCAACATGCATACTATGGTTGGAGTGTCTTGTGTTGTTCCCAACAAATGTTTTCATGGATGTTTCAGGATCCTGCCCTCCCTCCCACAGGAACTTAATCTGCTGTTGACAGCCTGTGTTAGTGGCTCTTGTGCCAAACTGACCAAGTTTGCATTGTAAAAGGCTGCTTGATGCAGTGCCATGTTGTTATTGTTACAGCACCTTGTGCTTCTCGGGGCCCTTTTAAGATGTGTTAACAGATGATACACACGAGTCCCGTAAAACATCTGAATGATACCCCTAACTAAAGAACGCAATGTTGACCTAGTGACCTCACACCTCTGTAGAAAATTGGCTGCCTTTACGGTTGTTATGCAGATGTAGTTGATTAATCAGGTATAGATTGGCTTTATTGATTGTGCCTGGTAAAGAAGACTTTCTTATCTTTAGACACTAGTTTGTTACTTAAGGTGCCCCAGTTTTTGTCCTTTGTCCTGGCTACTGTAAATATGTGGCTAATCTTTTTGTTCTCTATTAATGAGCATAACCCATTCTCGCAAAACGCAAACCCGGCCCCTAGTCAAGTGTAAATAAGGTAGTTACACAATAAGACATGGGGCCTCTAATGGGATGCCTGTAGTTTGAGGGAATTTGTAAAATAGTCTGTGAATCTACAAAAGCAGGTGTGTGTGTGTGTGTGTGTGTGTGTATATATATATATATATATATATATATATATATATATATATATATATATATATACACAGTAAGCCTACAATGTAAGCTTGCAAACACCAACATGGCAAAAGCCTTCCTATGTGGGAGTAGTGGCATTGGTGGCTACTCGTGCAACTTGAATGATGCCCTACATTGGACATTTAAATTCAAGTAAGAAAGAAAAGGACGACAATCTGCGATATAGCACATATAACAGTAATAACATTCGCTATTTTTCATCACCAACATTAGTCAGATAACGGCAGTGTCCAGACATCTACGGTGAAGCCAATGGCTGCCAACTTTAAACACTAAAATGTATGCAAATTGACCCTAGCTTCCTGGTTTTCATACAACGGAAACCACAAGGGTTGAATGGGATATGCGGATATGTATTCCAGTAAGGCAGAGTAGGGTGGGACATGCCATCGTTGGAAACCGCCAATTCGCGTCTAGTTTGCTATTTCGTGTTCGTCTATCTGTGTTTTTTCATGTCTCCCTGGTTTTAACGTCGCTGACACTGTTCGTCCAATGATATTAGTCCACATGCCGCGCAGGGAAGAGGGGCAGCAGTGAGGCACTTTGATAAAACCAGACTGTCAGCACTGTGTGGAGCCACAGACAGCTGCGCAACGGTGAGGTACGGCACGGCACGGCAGCACAGAGAATTGGACCGGGTGAATGCAGTCCTTAACACAGGACACTGCTGCAGACCTTTCTTTCCCCACCTTTTTCGGAGATAAGAGGACGCTCAAAATAATCTTCACCCAGACAGGGAAGAGGAATTTGGCTCACTACAACATTTTTTTTTTTTTTACGTAATTTGCGTTAAGAAAATCTTAAGAGGGCAGGGGGACACGTTAAACCGCGGTTATTAGCTAACAGCTATCCGAGTGTGAATGCACAGCTCTCAGTTGGCAAACTCCTTATACATTTGAAAGTATTTACAGTTTTAAATAGCCAAAAGTTACCATACGGCAGTATTTTTGTAAAGCTGTGTGGGAAGGAGCCGTCTGTCCGCCATGGAGAACGCTCACACGAAGAGTGTGGAAGAAGTTTACAGTCATTTCTGCGTCAATGAAAGCACAGGACTTTCCCTGGAAGAGGTGAAACGACAGAAGGAGAAATGGGGCCTAAACGGTACGGACATTTAAACTGTAGACCACCACACATGCCGCTGCTGTGAATGAGAAACTGTGCAAAAATGTCTTGTCATTGTAACATGGCCAGTGTGTGAGCACAGGAATTCAGGATATGGGGTAAAAGTCATCACCATCATCGGCCGGCCGGTGTACCTGGCTCCATATAGAAATTTGGCTGACGTCATCACTGGTGACCTCGAGGGTTTCCCGTCTCTTACAAAGTAACAAATTAATCATTACTTAGAGGGCATTGTAACATTGTTGAACACTGGGACATTGTTAGGTATGGTAACACTACTGTATATTGTATCAGCGTAACATTGTATCATGGTAACACTGTTGACTGTGATACCATTGGTTAACATAACTTCACTGTGACATTGTTGACAGTAGTTGTAAAATATGGTGACATTGTTGAACGCTTAGTCTTTGTCGAACATAGTAACCTTGTTGGATGTTCCTCAAAGCAGAACTGCAACACATCAGCCCATGTGTCGAGAGATCCGGCAGGCATTTGAACAGTGTCCACAGGATGACTGTAGCAACGTTATCCATCAAGTTAATCTCTCTTGTTCCAGGCTTAAACAGCTGTTTTATATTATTGTCACCTGGGAAGTCATGGAGGATTTACTGCCTTTCCCTTATATCACTTTGACCTTTACATTGATTGGAGTTTTCCTATTATTTTTTTTTCTTCCTCATTGTGTGATACAGATTAAGGGAGTGGATTTAAATGCCACTGTTAAAAGTGTAAACCTGATATGTAAATATAGGAATCTTGCAAAGAAACATTAAATATTGCTAAATGATTGGTTCTCGTTGAAGAGTCAAAACTTGTATTTAATACGACATCTCTCTCGTACAGTATGTTTGACTAAATCATCAATATGTTAAGTGAAACTGTAAACATGCTTGAGGTTTCAACACCAACTTGTGTTTGTCTGAGATTTAGCTCTCTCAAGGTAGCACTTCTCCGTCTCACAGAACATACGTACTTACCTCCTCTTGTTGTATGAGTCAGTTCCCCATCGTGTGAAAGAGGAACGGCGTGTCTCCATCTGGCAAGTATTCATACACAACTTAACCTTCCTTTTCTTTTCTTGTCTGTTTCCTGTGCGGCTCCTGGACTCACTCCCACATCTCTACACACAGAGTTACCAGCAGAGATAGGTAAGCTCTACTGTCACTGATAGTGTTGCTGTCATTTTATGATAACAAGTTTCTGTGATGGATTGTTTTGTTTAATCGACTCTCTTCTACTGCAGGGAAATCTTTGTGGGAGCTTGTCCTTGAACAATTTGAAGATTTACTTGTTCGAATTCTTCTGCTGGCCGCATGCATATCTTTTGTAAGTATTTCACTACATTTTCTTACACTTTGACGAAAGGCTGTCTTGTTTAGGTTGCTGCATTGATGAGTTCTTTTTTTATTCCCACTATCACTCCCGTCTCTACCCTATAACCTGTACAGTAAGCGAGAGAGAGATAAGGGACTCTCAGGACAAGTCGCCACATCCTACAAATAGCTTTCCCTTTCCACCTCGAGATGAAAGAGTGTTTACGTGAAGTCAAAATTGCAGATGGGATTATTATTAAGCCCTGTGTGTTGAATGGCAGGAGGGAAATTTATGCAGTGCATAGTGCTGAAGTGTGAACGTCTTCAGTTTGTTTAACCCGGCAGAGGTTACACTCGCATATAAGAGAGCTAAACAGCTGAGAAGGCTAGCGACCCATCTGAGGAATGGTGACGACAGCAGTAGTAGCATTGAGTTGCTATCACCATGTGCCAAGTAAGACATTTGAGTCGTCAAGCATGACTGCTGTGTAATGGCCTACCCCGGTCGTCTCCCATGGGCCTCTGACTTTGAGTGCTAGATAGATAAATGTTTAATAGTGGACTGCCATTATGTAATAGCATCATCAGCATGTGTCCAGGCCCTACTAAAGCTACATTAAATCAAACATTTCCATATAGTAGTAGCACCTTTTACTGTTGTGATGTCATGTAAGGCAAGGCTTCATTGAAGTGCTTTTTAATTTTTTTTTAAATATTTCTTTCACCAAATTCAAGCGAAAAGCGATTATTATTATTATTATTATTATTATTATTATTTTTTATTTTTTTTAATGGAAAAATGAACCACCAAATTTGTCTTTGGCATTGCGCGATGCATGATTAATTTCTGCACTTTTAATTTTTTTTTTTACATTCTTTGAATTGATGGTACAGTTGATTAACAGATGGCTAAAGAACATTTTGATAAGTGATGCTCCCTGTGTGTGTGTGTGTGTGTGTGTGTGTGTGTGCGTGTGCGCTGGTATGTAGTGTGTGTGCAATGTCCAGTCAGGTGATAGAGAGGTGTCAGTGTCTGCTGTCAGACAAGAGAACAGAGCACCACTCAGGACCAAATTTGGGCTCTCACCCCTCAGTGGGAGGGCTCTTATCGGACATACGAAAGCACCCACCTCAACATAGAATGAATCACTCCCATACTATATGTATGTATGTATGATATGGATCGAGTTTGGAACCAACTTAAAATCAGAAAAAGTAAACCATTGTTAGTCAACACTAAATCTCTAAACTAGTCCAAATTTTTCCTTCTGTTCTGTTTGCATGGTTGGTTTTTGTGTTGAGAGAAAAGCTGCTTCTTTTTTAAAAAATGCATTATTTCTTGAGGTGCTATATGGTTTTTATCCATTGCATGTTCGCATTAGGATTGAAACAAATAGTTGATCAGTTAATTGACTAAAAAGGAATTGCCAACTATTTTGACAATTCATTTATTGTTAAAGTCCCCATCAAGCAGGAATATAAATCATTATCTAGTTCCGTCCTCTCCGACGTGAGATGTGCTGGGTTTGTCTGTTTGGTGTTATTTCAAACTGAGTATCTTCAGGTTTTGGACTGTTGGTAAGTCAAAACAAGTCATTAACAATATATTATTTTCTGAAAGGTATAAATTACTAATTGATTTGTAAATACACTTGTAAATACTATAATTATATATTTATAATATATATATATTTGCTTATTGCTTTGCAAGTCTGAGTAATGTAAATCTCTTGGTTGTGTTATGACATACAGTAGAGCACGTTTGAGCCCTGTGCTTCTGTAGTAAACTGCTATTAAGAGTTATGCTTGCCATTTGAGTTATGCCATTTAAAATGTGTTTGGCATCTGCCACAGCCAGATACTTAGGTCTTACTAAGATTGCTTGCTTTATTACATTATGGGACAATTAACTAATTCCTTGTGACACATAGGGTCATTTTAAGGCAATATTTCTTTTAGGAACAACAAGCTAAATGAGACTCCAGGTCAGAATATTGGGAGTAAGAGGTTCTAATATGATAGATGTCTAACTGTGTAAATCTGAGTTGCTAGAGGCTTTTTGATGGCTGACATGTTTGCATTTTTTAATCAAATGCCTATGAAAAAGTTTGCCTTCCTACACAGTTCAAATGGGTGGAGCAGTATCGGCAGTTAAAAACTATTGCCAACATTGAATAGAATATATTAGGGCTGCACCATATGACCTAAAGTCACGATTAATTGCCCATTTTACCTCGATAACGATAAATGACCGATAATTAATCCCGTTGTTCTAAATCATCTTTTCTGAAGCCACAATGTTTCCAGACGACGGACACAAGTTGCTCAGTTGACTCCGTGTTTGAGTTATCCTCCATTCTGCTTTCCATGCGGCTGACTGGTCCGGGCAAAGTCACGTGACTACACACGCGGTAGAACGTTTTTAAGGAGAAAGTAGGCCTATCAACAGGAATAAATTATCAAAATTATCGTCATGGGAAAAACGCGTCAATAACAGTTTCAGAATAGATTTCCGATTAATCGTCCAGCCCTAGAATAAATGAACTGCTAATAGGAGACTAAAGTTCAGAAGATTGAGGCTCTTATATTTCCATTTTAACTTTAGCGCAGGAAAGTATGATATGAACGTGTTTAGGTGCAGTTCTATGATATGATTGTTTCTTCCCAGTACATGAAGTTTTATATAAGGAATGTGTGGGATGATCCTCAGCTATTAACAATCTCTGGCTTTGATGTCAAGCTTCTGGCTATCGACAGTTAGCTAAACCGTCACAGTATTGGAATGAAAGACTGCTCTCACAATAATAATTTAAATGCATAAATTGGGATGTCTTCATCTATCAGAGAGTTGGTTTTTCAGTATTTTATCTGTTCTGAACAACCTTGTTTGCTCTGTCTTGATTTTTTTGTCTCTTACTCTCACCATTGTAAAGTCATACCTACTTGTCTTTAATAGATAATGACATGTTTTTTTGGTACTCTTTTCAGGTCCTGGCCTGGTTTGAAGAGGGAGAGGAAACTATCACAGCCTTTGTGGAGCCTTTTGTCATTTTACTCATTCTTATAGCCAATGCCATCGTCGGTGTGTGGCAGGTGAGACACTGTTATGCCTAGGAAGTCCCACTACATCGCTTTTGTATCTGGTGAATAGGTCTACAAATCTTTTTGTTTTTAAATTCTAGATTGTACAGATCTAATGCATTTTGTTTAAGTAAATCACATTTAATTATGCAGCAGAATGATGAATTATAAATAAATAAATACGTTACCTGCTTTTCTAAATGGATTGAAACCTGGCTTTGTTGATTTCACCAGAACAAATAGACACGTACTGAAGGGAAACCATCTTAAGATACAATTAAAATGAACACATTAGCTATAGCTATAGCTATAGTTAGCTAGTATGGCATTGAACGCTATTGCTTGTGCAAACCTTACAGTGGGCTCTAGAAAAAAAAATCATATTGGACGCTGTATCAACATGGAAAGAGAGATACTGATATTAGGTACACCTAGCTTAATCCAATGTAATCCAGTACTAAGGCCTTCTAATAAATACATTACCTAGTGTGCAATCTAATCCACATTCACATTGTGAACTGCAGCATCCAAAATGTTGAAAGAAGTCCATTTTGAGTGATGCATTCTTCTTGCTGATGAAGGCAGAATATTATGTTACTATATTCCCATTTTCATGCACTTAACACCTAAATGCTCCCAACCAAAACCTGACCAGATAAACATCCAACTTAGAATAGTCACTGCCTCTTCAAAGGGAAATGCTCTCATACCGTTTAGACCAGCAGAGCAAAGTACACGCGTGTCTAAGTTTATGTGATTTTCATCAGTTCATCTCAGAAATCAAATAAATTTAATGAATATCTTTGGCACTGAATTCCTTTTTCTCCTCACTAGGAACGCAATGCTGAGGATGCCATTGAGGCACTCAAGGAGTATGAGCCTGAGATGGGGAAAGTGTACCGGCAAGACAGGAAAACTGTGCAGAGGATCAAGGCCAGAGACCTTGTGCCGGGTGACATCGTGGAGGTTGCTGGTAGGATGAGCTGCTCTTGTTTTTTTGCATATTGAAACGAAGATGGCTTTGTTGTTATTGGTTTTACCTTACCTTACCTTTTAACCTACTGTTGTACTTGTTGCTTACACTAGAGCATTGGCTAACTGAAATGTGAAAAGTTTAGATGTTGGTTTGATTTGTAGACCTTTCTCAAGCAAAGGAAACATTAGGATATCACATGGACCTTGAAATTCACCGAAAATTGGCAATTTCATGCCACTGCAACTTCTATCAATACTTTGTTTCCCTGTGAAAGATCCTATTTGCTATGTGTTACTTGTTTTGGAGTTTAAAGCAAAGATCTGGTGTTTTAATAGCATGGTTGTTTGGTTCTGCCTCGGGTAAAGCTTACAGATCAAATGAGTCCACGTATGGTCATGGATTACATTTAGCACAAGCTTGAGTTGAAACCTCCCCCATCCCCATGTGCCACTGCAGAGGTGACTCACCCTGCAAGAGTGATGTATTTTGAGATGCTCTTATTAACCTATTGTCTCAAAGGGCTGGGCACATATGCTATCAAGGCCCACTTTTCTAATATCCAAGCTCACTCAAGTAACATGATTTATGCCCTCCCCCCTCATGCAGTACGTGAACTTACTGCTGGACAGATTCATGCTGCTGAGGTCCAGTCAGCATATTTCAACAGCTAATATTTAATAGTTCTGCTGTTCTGCCCCTCGCGGCTAACACACAACATTTTGCAGAGGAATGAACAGACGGATGAGTTGAGGAATGCTAAAGTCCATAAACCACTAGTCTTATCTTGATACTCGGTGTAACCCCAAGCCACTACCGTGCATAGTTTTTCTGTGCATAGTGGTAGGTTTTATTTTTAGCTGTCATAGGCCGTTCAGATTATGGAATGCTGTATTTATAGAGGCAGTGACAGTGGTGAAGATGACAGGTGTCTGGTCCCACCCCATGCACGCCCCTCCCATCCTGCTCTGGGGAACATTGCTACAGCGGGTGACGTGGTCGGACTGCGTTGAGCAGGACTCCTGACTAACCTTGACAAGGGCAAATGAAGAAGGAGTGTATTGGGAATTAAAATGTATAATTTCTCTAGTGTCTTACGGCATACTGTATATCATTTGTTTCAGGCTGACCGTGTTAATCATTCCATTTTGATTACGTGTCGTGGGTGAAGCAGAGTCAGTCTAGAAAGCCTAATTATTTGGCTCAGGTTAAAAGAAAAACTTGTAAGTCATTTACACTATCCTCTTGCATATTAGAGACCTAGTTATTTAAAACCTTGATGAAGGTAGCTGGAGGCTTACTCAAAAATGCAGCCCAGCAGGCATCAAAACCGGATGTTTTATCCTGCAGTAAGAAGAAGCTCCTCAGCTCAACTTATTTCCTAAATCCTCCAAATATCTTTTCCAATGTTTCCCGTCAGGCTCCCCTTTTTTCCTGTATAATATTTTGCTGAAGCGCCAAAGTGACCTCTGCCATGCAGAGGAGTGCGATGACGCAGATGCTGGCTGCTGAACCGTGGTAGAGGACACTGAGACGAGCCCTCTGTGGCTGCCTCAGCCGTGAGAAGAATAGCCTGCAGCCAATCTGTGCTGCTCTCTGTCGGGGTGCTGCTGTGGGTTTAAACGCTGCTGCCTACTCACACCTCATCGCTCACCAGTCGCTCCCTCACTGAAATTAGTTTAATGTCATGGAAATAAAATTTTCTGTGTAATGCATTCCTAAGACTGTTATCTAAACTCGATTATTGTATGCTTGCCTTCATCTTTGTAGTTTAGTGTTTTCAAATCTAATCTTGAAGCAGTTGAAGCTCCGAGGGCTGCTGTTGACTGTCTGTGCTGGTCTTCCCTGTCCAGTCTGCTGTCCTGTGTAGTCCTGTGGACTGTTCTTGTCAGCTTGATGAAAGACTTGTTTACATCAATGTGTCTCAGCCAAATAATGCAATAGGACATTAAAACTAACCCCCAGCAGTATTGATTTACCAGTCTTTTACTATAATCTAGATTTGCACTAATTTTAAAATGGGCAAGTCCCAACAGCCAAAATCTGATTAAGGAGTAATTACCATGCCCCACTTAACTATCCCCTAAAAAAATAATGTCTGGCTGATAACGTGTAGAGTTCACAGCTCCTTCCAGTGGATTAAAGTCCTTGTTATAACACAGCACACACTGCATGCTGCCAGTTTACAGTTTGGTGTCGGGGGCTTGCAGATTTGGATGTTGGCCTTTTCTCTCAGAGCAGCAGAACTCAGTAGGTTTGTTCTCTGCTGCCTGTGAAGGAGTCGGGCAGTGTCGGGCTCATGTGGGGGGCAGTATAGGGGGAGGATCTCCTATTGTGCTTGAGAGAGATGACCTTATAGGGAAGTGCTTTTTGGATAATCATCCCACCCCACCATGCTCAATGCACAGCGACCCTGCCCATCAGCACCCGTACCCTCCACTAAGATTCCAGACACCATGGATACTATGTGACATTTAATGTGGTCTGGCGAGCATCCATTATCACAGAGGGACTGTTTTTTGGCAGAGGTTCCTGACTTGTCAGCAAGACTGAGAGAAATGGTCTCATCTTGCCGACCAGGGAAGCAGGCTTTAGAAACGCAAAAACATTTGTAGCGAAGTTCTGCAGAAGGGCACAGAGAATTTTATTCAAGCCAAACTGCAGGTTGAAGGCGCTAACGGGGCTTTGTTGGAGAGATCTATGCATGTGAGGTTCTGCATTAACTATATGTGTGTAAACACTGACCAAAATGTTTAGTGTTGCCGGTTGAGTTTCAGAATTTCGGGAATATTCAAGGTGGAAACTTACCATGGGAATTAACAGGAAATGCTCAGGCTGTATTTACCATGTCTATGCAGATAGAAACTAACCTTTTGCATATCATAAGCAGACATTATGCATTAATTTGCCAAATAAATCCATTGCTTTGTCAAGCACATACAGTGTGAAATGTGCCATGTGGTGAGTTAACTAGCTAGCTAGCAAGTTAACTAATGGGGAACAATATATCCATGATGGGGAAATGTATTTTGAAAATTCAAGCTGACAATGCGGGCTGTGTGAACAAATCATTTACAAAAGAAATGATTTACAATAAAGAAGGAATGGAAATATTGTATATATTAATTAAAACTCCTCAATTAGCATTTTTTAATCAAGCTACACCCCACATGATAACAGCTAGCTAGCAAAAAGTAGTAGAAGGTGTTATAACGGCAATTTGCTTTAGGCTACTAATCTGCTGGTTCACTCCAGTAACATAATCAAAACGAACATGAATGTATATCTTTGGCTTAAATAGTGCAGTAGTGTGGGCTGCAGTGTAGGCTGCACATGTGATGGGAGAATGCACTGTGCATGCAGAGGGTTGTCATTTTGCTGAATTCCTATTTAATGGGACGCTTGCAAATTATCTGTGATGGGACAGTTGTCAACTATTCAGCCCACTGCACTATCCTTGTTAACCCTAAGTGATACTTCACTGACTGCTGGGAATCCATGCTATGCTGTCTGCTTATAGATGGGATAGTGAGAGGTCAGACTTTAACACCGGTAAGGCTTTAATGATGGGCCACAACTGACAGTGTTGACCTTAAGACATGAAGAGAATGTACCCTTCTGACCTGTTGAACATATAACATATATACTTCAACTGATCACTGTTTTCACATTAACATTTTAGTTTCTTACATGGCTGCAAAGACAAGTTCGATATTATGTTTTGTGTGATGTTTATATTACATAGCATTTAGTCTGCTAATATTTCTTCTAGAATGCCTCCCTGCTTTCACAATACGTTTTCTCTGTAACTACAACATCAGGAAGTCAAAAGTTCAGGTCTTTGTATTATTGTGTGGGCGGTGGTGAATACCCTTTTAAAATGTTAGTCTAGTGATTGATATCTTGATATAGATTTAAATTTAGAATTAATTGTGTAATGGTGAATGTACATGTAATTTCTGCCAGCCTCTACTAAAACCATGATTATTTTTGACAGGAGGGGAACACTGTAAAACGCCCCCAGTCCAGGGACAAGTTGTTACTATGGCAACATAAACAGTTGCATCCGAGGGAGACTGACCCCGAGCTACGTGGTTGTGAAACGAAGGTTCCTGCTCCTGTAGAAGCTAGAAGTATGAAATCAACCTTGTTTTAAGAAAAACATGTTTTATCCGCCATTTAATGGAGAAAAACTACACTAACCACAATCCTAAGCGTAACAGCAACGTCTCTAATTGGTCCAACTCGCTGTTACCATACAAACGTTTACCGTACCCGCAAACGGCTAGCGCGAAGCGATCTACCAGAGTAGATCAGGGAAGCCAACACATTCTCTTCTTTTAAGTCTCTTTTAAAAACTCGTCACTTTAGACTTGCTTTTTATTGAATTTATTGTTGTTTGTTTATTATCTGTCATTTCTCTTGTTGTTGTTGCTTTTTAAATGAATGTAAAGCACTTTGTAACTTGTTTTGAAAAGCGCCTTATACATAAAGGCACTACTACTACTACTACTACTAAAGGTACTAAGATTCGTAACAAACAACAAAGGCAAAGCAGAGATCTCAAGGAGACAGTGTTGAGATAGTGCTTATGTAACTGAGGTCATAGGTGATGATTCATTCCAAAGTCAGCTGAAACGTGTTTGAATCTGTATCAGTGAATACGTAACAGGAGGAAGTCAAGAAACTAATCAGCTGTTAAATATTGGTTTGTCTCTCCTACCAGGCAACTGCAAACTAAACATTATTTACTCTATAAAATAGTGAAACTCACTCGTGACCAATGACCATGTGCTAACACAGAGGCAATTGTTCCAAAAGTAAGATTTCTACCCTGAATGGTTTGTGCAGTGTCCACCTTTACATACACCACATACATGCACCTGTAATACAGTCGGGAATTGTAAGATAGTACCCATGTAAACAACACATTTATCAGTTGTATTTCCTTTCATTGATTGTGCTGAGTCATAGTAACAGTCTCTCTAGTGCACCTGACTGCCAAAGGTAAGAAAGGAAAATCTTTATTGACCAGAGAAGGAGTGAAAGGTTAGTAGTCTTCTACCCGTGATAGAATGTTTTTTTCTTTTTTTCTTTATAACATCATTGAATAATTGTACACGTGTAAATATGGCTTGTGAGTTAATCAGTAACAGTGTTGGACGGAAAGGTGCAGGATGCTTCACATGTTGATGGTTCTGAAATGGCCCACTCAACATGACAGGTCAGCCTTTTGTTCAGCTGCCATCAGCACATGTGGCCTCCTGGCTGGCCGGCCGGCCGAACCACACGCTGTCCCCTAACACATGGCAGAGGCAGGTGCCAAAACTAACCGCTTTGGTTCAGTCACTGCCTCGCCTGGTGTTGAAAGGTCTATTTCAAAGGCATCTCTGGGAGTTACTTTGGGTGAAATGTACTACTGGGTCTGAGCTTTTGTCACCCTGAAAATGTGTGGACTATATGACCTGTTGGCAAGCACAGAGGTAAAAATTAGGAGTTGCTTGGACTTCTACCAAATAGGATATTGACGCAAAGGGACAGGTGATATACACACACTTGTTCATACCAGGTCTGCAGTGTAACACAGCCTCAAAACAATTCCAGTGTTTCACAGTGTCACAGTCTCAACAATCGCTGGTTTCTTTGTATGTTGTATACCATCAATCAATCAATCCTTTAAATCTCTTCAAGGCATGGGATCATTTCTCTTAATAAAGTGAAAAAGTGTAGCTATGAAATGGGTTCCTCTAAGATTATTGATCCATACCATCAGAAAGTTAACTGCATCTTAGTTTGTATGTTGAACTCACCCCAAACTTCCATTGCTCCATCTGTGACCTGGGTTGCATGACATTCTCAGAAGGGAAGTTTCCATAGCACCCATCGTTCCAGGTTCAGATGGTTTAAAAATGCAACTTAGTCCTTCTCAGAAAAGCTGTCAATGTCGATCTGACTGGCCAATCCCTTCTGACAGATCAGAGTTCCTGGCACCACTGTCAGGACATCTTATGACTTGACGATCCTCCAGCTTCAAGTTAACACTCATGTAGTATGAGTGTTGAAATGCAGGCTGTACATTTCGTTAAAAATGTAAACATTTACTTGTTAATGGAATAGTAAGGCAAGACAACATGATGATGACTTCAAGTGTCTCTTCGAGGCGATGTCTTCCTGTGCTGTGGCAATTATGAGGCAACAGCTGCCGTTATATGCCACATTTAAACCTGATCAGGGCTTTGGGGAACATACTGTATTTAAATGCTTTTCCCATTTTTGGCTGCATTCATTGTTGTTCACATTGCTATTTCCCCTTCCTTCCCTCAAGGGCATGGGGGTACATGTCTCCCTCAAATGGGAATCTCCTGGACATTGGTACATCATTTTATATTTACCAAATCTTTGTTTTCATTTCTTTCCTGAGCAAGAGTTTGGGTTTTCACTTCAACTTTGTCTTGGTGTTTTGCTAGATTCTTAGATTGTTGGCAGGCTTATATGGGTTCATGCATTCTAAATATACCATTTTGGTTGGGGTTGGTCTAGATCAATGGAAGTACATTTCCAGGATAAAGCCTGACATCCAAGATGTTCATTCTCTGTGTTTCTGTTCTCAAAATCCCTTTGCTTTGCTTCGCTTCAGGAAAACAACAACCTTCGAGCTAGCAAGCTGCAAACTAAAAATGGCAAGTTTTGAAGAAAAGTTGGATCGTGCAACAACGCAGGCCTGCTTGGTTCTTTCCGTGAATGATTGTAAAGATTTACAAAAAATATTTTTCCAGCATTTACTTTCTAACTGGGATGTGTTGGTACTGTTTGGCGGGGATTGCTATAGATGAAGTACAAATGGTGATAAAGAGCAAATTACGTTTAACCATATATCCAACTAATTTAAATAGCTCACGTTACTGTATTCTGTGAAAAGTTAACTTCATTTAATATTTTGTTTTGCGGAGTGCAAATGTCCCACCCAAACAAGTTCTTTCCCGAGACTACTTTGCAGAGCCACCGTTGCTGTGTCTGGAAATTAACACCGCCCAAGATGATTGTGATTGGTTTAAAGAAATGCAAACAAACTAGAGCGTTTTTTTCTCCTATCCCAGAATGTATCTGTGGTGTTGCCAGACCTTACTCCACAGCGCTGTGACTGTAGGTCCGGCAATGCAAGACTAGGTTGGGGCTAACCCTAACCCTTTTGTAATAATCTGACGCAATTTGCATTTTTAACTAAGTAGGCCTATATGTAGACTACGCCAACGGAACTGTGCCATAGCCTGAGCCATTTCCCCAGTTTCATTGCTTTTATGTACCATTAGGAAGCTGAACTGGGTCACAGCAATTCCAATGTACCCAAATTGGCCTTTTCCTTTGAGACGGGCCTTTTATGGCTCACAGGTCCTTCATTTCCTCTTCTTTCTCTGGTTTTTTCTTCTCTTTCCCTGCAGCGATGGCAACACTGCTCTGCTGCTGTGTGGCACAGCAACCTCCCTGTAATGACCTGTGCTTCATCAGTTTAGTTTATCCTAATGCTGAGTAACTGCCTGCAGAAAATAGACAACATCTCAACTGTTAAATCTTCATTTAGAATACACACACACACACACACACACACACACACACACACACACACACACACACACACACACACACACACACACAGCATTGTACTCAGTGGTAATCAAACCTCTAGTGTTACTACTCATGTGGTGTAAAAGACCACTGAGCCATCATATACGATGTCATGATAATTTAAAATCCTTTAAAAATGTTCTGCATGTTCATGCTCCTCATGCTTTTGCCGTTTTGTTTTTGGTTATAGTTGGAGACAAGGTGCCTGCTGACATCCGTATCTGTTCAATCAAATCAACAACTCTGAGGGTAGACCAGTCCATTCTGACCGGTAAGACATGTTTGCTGATGATATCACAGCCATCAAATTATTTTCCTGTGCCATTTATTTATTTATTTTTTTTGTCAATTTCATTCTTAATTTCTCCTGATAACATGGCTCATTCTAAATCATTTTAACCATCAAATGTTATTGATTTGTTCGCTTACAACTGTGACATATGCTAATTGTACATTTTTACACACTGGAGAGCTACAAACTGTATATCATTTTGTTATCTTTTATTTTTTGCCCTGTATATGTTTTTTCTAAGTCTCATTTTTACTATTTTTCTAATTATTATTCTTATCTTATTTCACTGCACACATGTAAATCTTTGAACCTATGCTCGTTATTCAATAATAAATAGGTTTTTGAGCTTAGCTAAGAATTTGGATGTCAGCCATCTTTTACTTAGTTTAATGGACAAATGGGGTTGCTCGTTTTTATACAAAGGCTTAAATATTACCACCTTGCCCTTTTAAGCTCTTTATTCGCCTTGCCAGTGAATTTATTTTCACATATGGCCACTTATTTCTTTAATTAAAAATGTATCTTTGGCTGCTATAAGCGGAATGGGTCACAAATGCAATAGTTACTGGCACACACGGAGTTAAATCGGTTGTTTCATTCGAGGCTACAGCACTCTACACTTATGCTCCTTTTTTTATCAAAATAAGAGCACAAAGTTATTAAAGATACTCTCATCCGAGATAAATGGATCAATCCTCCAGCTTTGTTTGAAGAACCAGAATAGTGGGATGACAATGAACAAGAGCATTTGTATGATGTATCATGACACTGTTTTCAATTAGCATGTTTGCTTCTGAATTGAAACATTCATGAGCATGTGAATGACCATAGCTCTCTCTCTCTCTGTAGAGATAATTGCCCGTGCTTTGTTCCTATTTGAGGAAAATGCAAACTGATTTAACCCGCTGCCCTCTGTTGTCTTTGTAGGTGAATCTATCTCGGTCATCAAACATACCGACCCTGTGCCCGACCCTCGTGCTGTCAATCAGGACAAGAAGAACATGCTCTTCTCTGTAAGCTTAACTCTGCACACGTTATCACACATCCTGTTGATGTCCTTCAACATCTTGTTTGTTTAGTTTCTGTTAACTTCTTGGAAAAAGTCGCTCCTGTTGTTATTTCAAGATGTGTGAGATGCTATCAGATGTACTTGAGCCTACATGTATATTACTTGTTATTTCAGGGTACTAACATTGCATCTGGAAAGGCCGTGGGTGTGGTCGTGGCCTCGGGTGTTAACACAGAGATCGGTAAGATCCGTGACGAGATGGCGGCCACGGAGCAGGAGAAGACGCCCCTGCAGCAGAAGCTGGACGAGTTTGGCGAGCAGCTGTCAAAGGTCATCTCCCTCATCTGCATCGCCGTGTGGATCATCAACATTGGCCACTTTAACGACCCCGTCCATGGAGGCTCCTGGATCCGCGGCGCCGTCTACTACTTCAAGATCGCCGTGGCACTGGCAGTGGCCGCCATACCTGAGGGTCTTCCTGCCGTCATCACCACCTGCCTGGCCCTGGGCACCCGCCGCATGGCCAAAAAGAACGCCATCGTGCGCAGCCTGCCGTCCGTGGAGACCTTGGGCTGCACCTCTGTCATCTGCTCTGACAAGACTGGAACCCTGACCACCAACCAGATGTCTGTGTGCAGAGTGAGTCTCACACACTCGCTCACACTCATACTCTCTCAACACTCACTCACACTCTCTCACACTCTCTCTCTCTTGGTGCATTGCTGAGTAGTTTGGTCGTCAGTGCTTTGTCTTCTTTGTTGTCCCTGTCTGGTGAATGAACAAGATGACAGCAGTTAGAGAAACTGACTGTCAGTCACTTTCAATACATATGTCAGCAAAAATGTTAATACTGTCTGTGCAAACAGAGAGAGGGGAGTGTTCCTTGTGATCAGGTATTCAGGTTAATGTACATTGAGCTGTCGGATGACTTGCAGTGCTGCTGTTGCACAACGGACCTTGCGTCAGCCAGCCAGCCTGTAGTTCCTTTCTTGCTCTGTGTCTGTGAGTGGCAATCCAGCACTACCTGGCCCCACATTAAGACATTTCAGCATTTATAAAAGTTTAATCCTCTTTTGTTGACTGTTCAGTGCTTTCTCCGAATTTTGGCACAGCCTGAATTAGACCATGGCATTAATTTACCGATTTTATCTGACAGATATTGTACTTGCCATGGTTAAATAGCCTTGTGATTGTGCAATTACGGCTGTTGTCAGTGATTTATAGTGATTCACAAAGAGCCATATATTCAACTACTGAAAAGAGAAAACATTTGCTCTCAGGACAAACCTCTAAAGAGGTGTGCTACTTGAATTTACAATCCTGTCTCGTAATAAAAACGTTTTTCATCAATATTGAAGAAAAAATGCAAGCATTTATTTCACATATACATGCAACATTTAATGATAAATTAACAACATAAGCTAATGAATAAAAAAGAACATAAACCTGCATGCAGTTGGACCATGGTTGTGTTCGAAATCGCATACTAGCGTACTTTATACTAGGGCTGAAACGATTCCGAAGTAATTTGATTATTAAAATTATTGATGCATTTTTTTTTGCATTGAAGCTTATATAATTCATTTAACTACACAGCTAACTGTGTTTCTGCATGGATGATTATTACTGCCACACAACATGCTTACGGTGTGGTGTGACGAAGACGGCGGGGATTGCAAAATGGAAGAAGAGAAAGGAAATAGCAAGAGGCCAGAGAAAACGACAGTGTCCAAATCATCATTTCAAGCTGAAACAAAACGAAAACTCTACAGCCTGTACAACTGAACTAGCTTGCCACAACAGCACAGCGTCAATGCTTAAGCAGAAAGCATCCAGTCTAACGTTACCACCTAGTCCGGCAGAGCGGTTCCGACACAAGGTAGCGTTATCATTTTATGTAAAACCAATATGATTGCTACTTGAGATGAGAGCTCAAGTAGCAATCATCTTTTTAGCTCTCATCTTTTTCTCATTACCCAGCGGACTTGGCGGATGAGGGAGTTTACACCCTGAGGACACTGAGCTGGTGGTCGCTGCTGTATGTTCTAGCTTTGTCAAAGGGCTGAAGTAGAGGCTGCTGATGGGTTTTTGCCGGCGTTTTTTCCTTCTTACTTTTCAAAGTCTCTGTGCTGCTCAGGATGACGGCTCTTAAGATGCGTAATCATATTTGTAGTGTGGAACGAGTGTTGTTTTAGGCCTCCTCGCATCACTTGTGCTTTACAAGTACTGCAAATAGCAATTGTTATCTGTTTTACATATCTCGAAATACCTCCACACAGCCGACATGTTGGAAGTTTAAGTTGCTGGTGCTCACGCTACGTTCACGGTCGTCATGTGCGCATAATAAACAAGCCACCCTATCAGCAAATATTCATATCTGCGATGCCGATGATGATCATTTTAAGCTTTTATTAGCCGATACTGATGTCATGCCAATATTATCGTGCATCCCTAGTGTCCACATTTAGGATCCTAGTGTCCTGAGGGTAGAAGCTCCTCCTGAGCATAGATCAGCAGAGCATGCTAACCTTCTTCCCAACCTTAACAGAGAAAAAAGGCCGTTACCCCGGTGGTTTGTCTCTTTAATGATTCTCCTAGCCTTTTTCTTGCAGCATCTGGTGTAAATATCTTTTAGGCAGGGTAGGGCTGCACTGCCTATTGTATTTTCAGCCAAACAAACCACTGTTTGCTCTATAAGTCTCTTTTTCTATTTATTCAACTTTAGTTCTATGTATTCAACTTTTATGCACAATTTTTTATGCAATTTTATGTCATACTTAGTATGAATAGTATCTTAGTATGAATAGTATCTTAGTATGAATAGTATCTTAGTATGTGATTACGAACACAGCCCAATATTGTCTTCTTGTCTTACGCAGTGTTTTGCTTCCTGAAAGAGAGATTTGGTCAGTTAGGAGGACATACTAAATTAGTAAAAATACCCAAAAATGTATCTTAAACAAACAAAAAAATAGTTAGCATGTAATGTTTTTGTACTGGCCATGATCAATTTAATTCATTTTTATTTATAGTGTCAAATCAAAACACAAGTTATCTCAGGATACGTTACAGATAGAGTAGGTCTAGACCACACTGTATTTTACAGAGACCCAACAATTCCCCCCCAAGAGCAAGTATTCATCAGTTTCAACTACTAAAACTAATGTTCATCAGAGAAAAACAGCAGCAGGATTTGACATTTGCTGGTTGTCGTCACCCATGTTCTGATATAACCAATCCCTGACTAGCTGTGTCTGTGAGGATGAAAGCGTCCTGCAGGAGCAGGCCTGGCACTGCGGCTTCTTCCTTTTGGGCACAGCGTCTCTCTTTAATCGCTCCTTGGCAGTCTCTTCTGTTTACTTATGGAGAAAAACTAAACACCCTTGTTCACATTATGCAGCGTGCCACCCATCCCAGCCCTCACAGAGCGATACTGTAACACTGCAGGCTAATCTACTGTCAAAAAGAGCTCTCACTCTTAAGGTCTGCTTGGGATTTCTGTGGTTTCTGCTGCCACCTGCTGTGTCAGTAATCAAATGGTGTCTGCGTTGAAAAAAAATCATATTTTGTTTTTGTCCCACCTGCTCTCTTGTTCTCCAGATGTTCGTTGTCAACAAAGCTGAAGGTGACAGCTGCACTCTGTCAGAGTTCACCATCACAGGTTCTACCTACGCACCTGAGGGAGAAGTGTGAGTACTTTACAGCTGACTCTGTAACAGGCAAAACAATGAATGAAGCTGAAAATATCTCATTGATTGACTCGTTGAGTTGTAGGTTAAAGGAAGTATGGATATTTTAATGCAACAATAGATTTTTTTTTAATGTTATATGAACTGTACACTCACTCACACACACATACACACACAGGTTCATACTTTGTACTTTCCCTCAGGTACCAGGATGGTAAACCAGTGAAAACCTCCCAGCATGATGCCCTGGTTGAACTGGCTACAATCTGTGCCCTGTGTAATGACTCCTCTCTGGACTTCAACGAGGTCTGAACCCTGCCTTCCTACTTTACATGTCAGACGTGTGTGTGTGTGTGTGTGTGTGTGTGTGTGTGTGTGTGTGTGTGTGTGTGTGTGTGTGTGTGTGTGTGTGTGTGTGTGTGTGTGTGTGTGTGTGTGTGTGTGTGTGTGTGTGTGTGTGTGTGTGTGTGTGTGTGTGTGTGTGTGTGTGTGTGTGTGTGTGTGTGTGTGTGTGTGTGTGTGTGTGACTATATTCGTGGGGTCCAATAACCGGGGAATACAGTATACTTGTGGGGTCTGCACAGCCTTGTGGGGCACAACATGCTGGACCCAACAAGGTTAAAGGGCTGTTTGAGGGTTAAGACTTGGTTTTAGGGTTAGAATTAGGTTAGGGTGAGGGTAAGGGTTAAGGTTAGGCATTTAGTTGTGATGGTTAAGGTTAAGGTAAGGGGCTGGGGAATGCATTATGTCAATGACGGGTCCCCACAAAGGTAGTGAAACAAACGTGTGTGTGTGTGTAATAAGGACTTAATAGACAATAACACAAACTCACACCACTCCAGTACAAAGTAAATGTGATAGGAGAGGAGACATGGAAATCTAACTTTTTACAATATGGGACCTTTAACAGATGTACTTTACCAAAACATAGTCATAAACCGTTACAAACATAGACACTAAAACAACTGTTTAGTGGGACGTTGGTTTCATTCTTTGTAAGCATTGCATTCTTATATGTTGAGTGAAATAAGCTCTATGGGCAAACCTAAAATGTATCCAATGAGTGTGCAAGTTTTTTTTTTTGATGAGGAAAAAATATTACCATGAATGTTTTTGGATGTTTCAGGTGAAGGGTGTGTACGAGAAGGTGGGTGAGGCCACAGAGACCGCGCTGACCTGTTTGGTGGAGAAGATGAACGTTTTCGACACTGAAGTCCACAACCTGTCAAAGATCGACAGAGCTAATGCCTGCAACTCAGTGAGTGACACCAGCTCCCTCACCTGCACACGCTGCACATTTCTACTGCTCCCACTCAGCGGGTTTTTCTCACTCCGTCTGTCCTTTTGTCTGAGCAGGTGATCAAGCAGCTGATGAAGAAGGAGGTCACCCTGGAGTTCTCCAGAGACAGGAAGTCCATGTCTGTCTACTGCACCCCCAACAAGTCTCGTTCTTCCATGGGCAAGATGTTTGTCAAGGTATACTGAAAGAAACATGTACAGAGGACTGGTCGATAGCTTTGCTTTTGATGCCTGACAGTCAGTGTTGGAATGCGACTAAGTACATTTACTCAAGTACTGTACTTAAGTACAAATTTGAGGTACTTGTACTTTACTTGAGTCTTTTCTTTTAATGCTACTTTCTACTTCTACTCTACTACATTTCAAAGAGAAATATTTAGTTACTAGATACTTTATAGATACGTTTTATTATAAATTAAACTACCCAACAATATAACGGCCTACAAGTACAGCAGAAATGATTAGACCATTGAACACTGAGTTGATTGACAGAACTGTTTTGATCCTTTCCTTTTTCTAAAATATGTAGATTTTTCTGCATTGGGTACTTTTACATATCATACTTACATACGTACATTTTTCTGATGATACTTGCGTACAGTACTTTCAATGCAGGACTTTTACTTACTAATTTTGACAGTGTGGTATTAGTACTTTTACTTAAGTAAAGGATCTGAATACTTTTTCCACCACTGCTGACAGTCTGCTATCATGTTGTGAATATGTTATTCCTCTGCTCTACTCCACAGGGGGCCCCAGAGGGAGTTATTGAGAGGTGCACCCACGTCAGAGTTGGCAACAGCAAAGTTCCCTTAAGCAAAGGAATCAAGGAAAAGATCATGTCTGTGATCCGTGAGTACGGGACAGGTCGTGACACCCTTAGGTGCCTGGCTCTTGCCACACGAGACAGCCCACCCAAAATGGAGGACATGATTCTGTCAGACCCTCTCAAATTCGCGGCGTACGAGGTGAGTTTTTTTTTTTTTTTTTTCTCTCTCCATCTAACGTCTGGTACAATTGTTTGGATGTTTGAATAAACCTTGCTGTATTTGGTGTCACATCTTTGTCTCTCTGCCTCCAGTCCGACCTGACCTTCGTCGGCTGTGTCGGCATGCTGGACCCTCCCAGACAGGAGGTGGCCGCCTCCATCAAGTTGTGCCGCCAAGCCGGCATCCGCGTCATCATGATCACAGGAGATAACAAGGGCACAGCTGTGGCAATCTGCCGTCGCATTGGCATCCTGAGCGAGGAGGATGATGTCGAGCAAATGGCCTACACCGGGCGGGAGTTTGACGAACTTTCGCCCGCTGCTCAGCGTGACGCTGTGACTAACGCTCGCTGTTTTGCCCGCGTCGAGCCTTCCCATAAGTCAAAGATTGTTGAGATCCTGCAAGGATTTGACGAGATCACTGCTATGGTATGAAGTCTGAAATCTGATTATGCAGAGTTTCCTACTGATCATCAGTGTTTTCTCATTTTATTTGAAGTAGCCTGGGTTTACAAGTGTCTTTATTTTGGTTGTGAAGTTGGTCTTAATTCCATTCTTGGTTAGCATTAAAATATATTAAACATGTTGAAACCTGTAGGTATCCTGTCTTTGTTGGCCTTGGAAACGTCATGTAAATTGGATTGATTTGCTTGTGTTAGAGCAAAGAAATCACTCTTCTGTAACAAAATATGTCTCCACAGACAGGTGACGGAGTGAATGATGCCCCCGCCTTGAAGAAGGCAGAGATTGGCATCTCCATGGGCTCTGGCACTGCCGTGGCCAAGTCAGCCTCTGAGATGGTCCTCGCCGATGACAACTTTTCTTCCATCGTGGCCGCCGTTGAAGAAGGCAGAGCTATCTACAATAACATGAAGCAGTTCATCAGATACCTCATCTCCTCCAACGTGGGGGAGGTCGTCTGGTGAGTCATGACCCTAGAATTGTATTTCTTTTAGATTTTGTGTCAGTACAGTTGCTAACTGGAGTTATATCTCCTGATAGCATCTTCCTTACTGCGGCGCTGGGCTTCCCCGAGGCTCTGATACCTGTTCAGCTGCTCTGGGTCAACCTGGTGACCGATGGCCTCCCTGCCACCGCCCTGGGCTTCAACCCCCCAGACCTGGACATAATGGAGAAGCCTCCTCGTAATGCTAAGGAGCCCCTCATCTCTGGCTGGCTCTTCTTCAGATACCTGGCCATTGGATGTAAGTTGATAATGGACAGGAATGGAAGGATAATAGCATCCGAAGAATATTTAATTTGCCTTCATGCAGTTTGACAAATAAGTAATTTGTGTATAATGATGTTTGGTGTCTTTGCTCATAGGCTATGTGGGTGCAGCCACAGTGGGAGCTGCTGCCTGGTGGTTTACTGTCTCTGAAGATGGACCTCAACTCACTCTCTACCAGCTGGTAAGTCTGCCTGTCTGAGGCCCTGTTTACACGAGAACGCTCGCGGGTGAAAATGTAAAAAATATTTTATCAGATGTGCCTTTCGTTGAGACAGCGTTTTGGGGCTTAAAAACGCAAAAAAAAGGGAAACCACCCTACAGAGTGGAAATCTTAAAAACGCTCCACCGTCCCTGTTCCCGTCTAATGGGTAAAAATGCAAAAGTCTGCAGCCTCTACTGTTGTGGTGGCTGGCGACACACCCCATATTCTCGTTACATAAATCAAAATCTAGAGTGATTACTCGCCCATGGCCACTCCGCCGTTGGCCTATACTTGGTCTGGGTGGCTTTCAGCTTTACAGATAGCGTCTTTCTCGTGTGGATATGACGTCCCTCCAGGTACAGGATACTGCTGAAGAAATTCGGTCTATATGTCTATATATTTTGACTGGCAGGACTCCCAGTCCACGCCCTGTTGTGCCACCTCCAGACAAAATTGTCAGCTTTTGCTTCGTCATGTTTTTGTTTCGCGCTACTAGGGAGAGAAGTAGAAGGAAGGTTCTACGCGGACTTGGCGGTGTTGTGTGGCAGTGCTTCACACTACCACCTAGCCGCTTGGTGTGCACACTACATTGAATTTCACACACTTTTGCATCACCATATGCATGCAGATCCCCCCCCCCCCCCCCCCCCCCCCCAAAAGAAAAAAAACCGCTTGTCTAAACGTGGAATAAAAAGTGAGAACGCAACGCTACTTTTGCGTTTTCACTTCAGATCGTTTACGTCTAAACATATCCTGAGTGCTCATTCTTCAGATACCCCCCCCCCCCCCCCCCCCTCCCCCTCTTTTCCACCCCCCTCACTCCCCTGCTTTCCTCCCTGCAGAGCCACTTCCTCCAGTGCGCCCCTGACAACCCAGACTTTGATGGCCTGGACTGCCACGTCTTTGAGTCGCCCTACCCAATGACCATGGCCCTGTCTGTGCTCGTCACCATTGAGATGTGCAATGCTCTCAACAGGTAAATACGCGCCACTCAGAAACATCAGAGCTCTCGTCTAAGGATCATTTGCAGTCAGTGAAGGAAGGGCAAACTGTATAATGAATTACCATCTGTGTTCTCTCTTCTGTCCAGTCTGTCGGAGAACCAGTCTCTTCTGCGGATGCCACCCTGGGAGAACATTTGGCTCCTGGGGGCCATCTGCCTCTCCATGTCCCTCCACTTCCTCATCCTCTACGTGGAACCTCTGCCTGTGAGTTTTTACAAAACCAGTTAATTCAGATATGACTCGGATGGGGCTGTCATTTAAAAACAAAACTCAGAAATGAGCTGGCTGCGTGATGGTCCTGTTGGCTACTGCAGGATGTTACGCTGATTCTCCGGATTCTCAGCGTCTTGCTGCCCGACTCGCAGATTATTTTGTCTCTACACGTACGTTACAGAACAATCACGTGTTTATTAAGCTGGTATCTACCTTCCACTCCAAGCACTCCTTTAATTAAACTCCATTACTTCTCTTTTCTGGCATTGTCCATTATGTTTTTCCACCACCAAGATGAATCTCTCGTTGGCCGTAGCGTTGTACAGGAGACATATACGATATTGGGGGGGCGTCTTTTTGGTAATTTGACTGGATGCTCTCGCTGTTTCACTGCCTGCCCGGCTGTCTGAACGCCCCGCGGCTCACGTGAATATAGACCCGCCGCAGAGAGCCGCTTCACGCAAATAGGGGTCTTGTGCTTCTATCTGCCCCCTAGTGGTTGTATGGCTTCCTTACAGACATGCAATGAAACGGATGGGTTTACTTTTAAATAAAAGGAATCTTTAACTTTTATATTTGCTTTTATTAGATAGGTGACAGTAGGGACACAGTCAGGAGATGATGAGAGAGAGAGAGAGAGAGAGAGAGATGTCCCCGGCACAAACCTGAGACGTTGCGATCACAGTATGTAATGTGGGTCTTAAAGGAATAGTTGAACGTTTTGGGAAATACACTTCTTTGCTTTCTTGCCAAGAGTTAAATAAGAAGACGTATACCAATCTCATGTCTGTCTGTATTGTATGAAGCTATTCTGGCTTTCTCCAAAGGTCAATAAAATCCAGCTACTTGTAAAGCTCACTCATGATGTGCTGGACTGTTTCTTGACTGGCGCTGTGACTTCCTAGAGTCCTGTCATCACTGTGAGGTCGCCAGGCCTGCAGAAACTCCAGCAAGTCACTGGTCCAGCCAAGAAAAAGTCCCGTACATGAACCAAATTACACTTTGTTATTTGTAAGGATTAAACAAATGGAATATAACATGTCAGGTAGTGAACGTTGGAGGTTCTGATAGGTTGCGTCTCCTTGGACAGAACCGGGCTATTATTAGGGTGTGCTAAGTTAAGCTAACCATCTTCTGGCTGTAGCTTCATATTTAACAGACGTGAGAGTGGTATCACTCTTCTCATCTCACTCGGCAAGAAAGTGAATACGTCTATTTCCCAACAAGTTGAATTCTTCCTTCAAGCACTAGGCCAGTGTTAGGGGTACTGTGGAGTACTGCAGGGGATATGTGAGATTTCATTTTAAATGTTTAAAAAATATCGGTCATCCATACTTAATATAGTAAGTATACTATAATAATGAATGTGATGGACTCTAATCATGTGAATTTTTTCAGTTACAAGGTTGTTTAGTAAATCAGACACAGATGGTGCAGCGCTGGAATGCTCCTCTTTATATAGGCTTTTTATTTTCTACCAAAAAGTTTTGCGCTGGTCAGGGGGTACTTGGCTGGAAAAAATAATGTTTCAAAGGGGGTAAGTTATTGAAAAAACGTTGACAACCGCTGCGCTAGGCCACCCGGCGCCCCACACCATTCACCTACATGCCCCTCATGGTACTTATGTACTGTAGGGAGACATTTAGAGGGGTAGAGGTTGATCCGTGCTGACACAATGTGCACTCCTAATCCTGTAATACATTTTTTTTTTAAAGTAGCTGTAATGTTGCATTACGAATGCTGTCACGCTCTCTCCCAGGTCATCTTCCAGATCACCCCTCTGGATACGACCCAGTGGATGATGGTGCTGAAGATCTCCCTGCCCGTCATCCTGCTGGACGAGCTGCTTAAGTTTGTGGCCAGGAACTACTTGGACTTTGGTAAACAGCTGGAGAAGCCGGCCGGCAAAGGCTGCTCTCTGTCCGCATGTGCCGAGGGCATCTCCTGGCCCTTCGTGGCCATCTCCCTGCCCCTTTTGCTGTGGATCTACAGCACCGACACTAACGTGTCTGCCATGTTGTGGCCCTGACTGACTCCAGCACACTACCCTCCCTGTGCACCAGTGTGAAGTGGACATTAACACACACATCTAACACAGTTACATTAACTCGGAACAACTTACAGTCAACACTTGCACCTGCTCTGACAGTCTGTCTGCTGTCAGATCTTTTGTATTTAGGACATTTTCACCGATACATATTTTTGGGCGTGGGGTGGGGGGGGGGGGGCTGGGGATTAGTCATATTTTAATGACTGACATTATGTCCATGTGTTTTATTTTACCATCACGCTTTTCTCTCTTTTGATCCCCTGTTTGGAACAGATAGAGATGCCCACCGTGTCTGAGCTATTTGTTGAGCTGTACAGAGAATTTACACTATTTTATGATAATTCATATTTTGTAATTTTTTGGGAAAAAGCTGTGGGGACAAGAATGCTGGGTGTGAAGAGGATGTAATTCTAAAGACCGTATAGTACAATACTAGTTCTGGGGCAAAGACTTGAATATATATATTTGCCCTAGCATGAATCTATAGTCATTTTTGAGCTCCATGCATCGCCGTTCATTATTTTCTGCATTAGTCAGAGCACAGCTACCTCAATGCTGTTGATATGACCATTACTACCCATTTGTCTTAACAATCATTTGATAGAACATCAAGTGTTGAGGTAAGCACCCATTTTTGTTTTGCAGTAGAGACAAAGCCCTCGCACACATTGTAATGTTTTTCTTTTGTTATTGGAGGGAAACGAGGACAACGATATGTTACCAGTAGGAAACAGGGCAATTTTTTGATAAAGTCTGTTGTTAAATTTGTTTACTTCAAGAAAACACATTTGTCTTGATTGTGTTTTAAGTCGGATTTTTGAGATTCAGTCTCAACTCTCAGTCTTAATGTTGCATCTTAATTACAGTTCTCTTTATAATGTATGTATAATGTGCACATACTGTACTTGAATATGTAAAAAAGCATCAAGAAGCTGTTAGTCTTATCAACTGAGCACAACATGGACGGCGGTCATTGGAAGAGTCTGTATATCTGTACATAGCACACCAAGTCCAGTCTCTGTATGGATTTATTTAGTTGTTGCTGTCAACATGCTCCATTCATTTACACTAGTTGACTTAAGCGTGTTCTCAGCCTTTCTGCCTGCTCCAATAACACCAGGCCAGCGAGTGCTTTGTGTTTGTGTTTTTTTTTTTTTAGTTCTAATTGTTGTTTCTTCCAATGCCTTCCCCCTGTTTACCTGCAGAGTGAGTACACTTTGACCTGCATGTTAACTAGCACTCTTGATGTGGTTGCACACGCAGCTTTGCTGTCTGTCATTGCTCATGTGAAAATGACAGTGACAGCAATAACAGCTCTTCATATTTTTTGATAGGACCAGCTTCTCTTTTCTTCTTCTTTTTAAATATACTTTTAATGGTACAAGAGGAGAAAAATGAAGGTGTTTGTTTGAAAATGCCTTCAATGTCACCAAGTGCCAGGTACACACTGAGTAGAAATAGGAGCCTTTTTTGCATTTTAAACTGGACCAGTCACTGGTGCCGGTTATTTTTGACTGTAGTCTGGCTGCATGTTTTGGCAACTGGCATAGACCCTGAGATTTAAGTGCCCCAACACCATTACAGGACATGGTGCTGTTTTTTTTTTTTTATTTATACATCTTTTTTTATTTTTTTTATTCCATTTGTCTTTTGATCTAATCTTCTGCCTGCTCATATCATGGCCTTTATATATTTGCTCTTCTAATTAAAATAAGTATTGATGAATTTGAATGATTTGCTGCTCTAATGCGTTTACTTTGGCCTGTGATTCATGTGTCCACTGATTGTGATTCTTCCTCTTTTTTTTTTCTTTGCAGAAAAGGCCAAGTAAGCCCACCTCTTCTCTAAATTCCTAGCAGAAACTTTGGTTTTGTTTTGTGTTGTGCATGTGTGTTTTGGGTAGCACATCCTACAAGAGCTGCATGTCGGTTAAATAATATTAAGACAGAGGCTCAGAAAGTTCATACATCCTTTTTTTTAATAGAATGCCACCCCATCAGTCCCTTCCATCCTCTTGCATGAAGAGCCGTAGATTAGGATACAATTGTCATGCCATCTTTTTAGACAAAGATCCTGGTACTGTGTACAGTCAATCGTAGAATATTCCATGGTGCATGTCCGCTGAATCAGCCATCTGTTTTACCAGACTTGTGTAATAGACTATGTATAGTATTGGTAAATAGAATAGACATTCGTCAAATAGTTCATCTTTCCTAAGGAAATACTTTTATGGAATATTGAAAAACTAAACAGCCTTTTTTTTTTTTTGCTTTGCACTGAGACGTGCAGTTTTTGCCATAGCTGGGAAGGCGGACGTGGAGCGGTGCAGCGATGCATACGTTTAACCATGAGAACGGCAGGCACTCCCTCCACTGGCATTTTTTTTTTTGCCAAACTGCTGTACTGTATTTTCAGAGATGATTGTACAATGTGTCACATGAACTTTAGTTTCAGGTAAATAAAAAAAGTGTCATACATGAAGAGTTTACTCACTGTTCGTCCTGGTGTCATTAAACATTTAGTGTAAGGTGCTGTCTACCACTTTTTAAAAGAAACTGGACTACTCCATGTCAAGTGAGCATTTAATATTTTTATTATACAGTTTAAAAATATGTACAAAATACTATAAACATTTATCTCCAAATGGTTAAGTAACACTTGAGTCAATCGTAGGGTTATATATCTTTTGACACAGAGGCAGGCTCGACAGACAACACACCAAAAATAAGCATGTACAGTACGTGACACTCGTGACAAATTCCAAATTAAGATGATATATTTTAAAGAGCAGCGGAAATATGATACATAGTCACTTTTCAACAGGCCCCGTTTGCTTGAAAAGTTTGGCAAATTCATAACCTTCATCGTGATCTACAACTTGCCTTCTCTGCAGCAAACAAGTGTCAGTCACGGCCAAACAAAACGCAGTCCCTCCTGTTACACGTGAAGGACAACTCCAGACACTCCAATCGCACCATTTGATTCTGACAATTGCTACTGTCTACATTTCCCGGTACATATTTTGCCTGGAGACAGCACACCAGTATACAGAACAACTCAGCCCTCCAAAAGAAAATCCAAAACAGGTCTAATTTTATTTTAACACGCTGACGCTCACTTTGTCATGAATACATTTACCTTAAAGTTGTACTTTGCACTACCTGGTACAGTGGTATATACATATATTCAGGTAGCCAGCAAAGATGAAACAAAGAATTGCTGAAAAAATAAAACGTCAAAGTTGAGTCAGAGATATAGTGTAATTTTCACAAATATTGAGCAATCGAGGTGTTAATCACATCGTGATTCTCTTTGTGGTTGAGTGTCTGCTGGTCCTGTAAGAGTGTGTATTGGACAGCTGTATAGACTCCACAGTGAAGTTGTTGAGGGGGGAGAGAGATGACATCAGAGGCCACCTCGTCCTGTTTGACGACACCGATGGCTGAGAACTTCCCCCCGCAGGCTGCCGTGTGTTAGACGTGACCGTGTCCTTCAGTGGCCGGGGTCACTGCATACCAAACCACTGTTCCTGATCGGCCCACTGTGCTGCTTCACTGTCGCTGCCCTCCAGATCGCCATCCTCCCCGCTGCCCTCCATGTCGTCACCGTCCAGCTCCACCGTGGCGTCTGTGGGGCTCTCCTCCTTCTCCATCTTTTGCATGCCTTCTAAAGACTTCTGGTCATTGGGATCCAGGCTTGGAATAGAAGAAAAAAAATGTAAAAACGCACAAACTAACAGTTAGGGGAAAAAAAAAAAACGCTTTTTTTTGGTACAGAGGGTGTGAAAGGCCAATTTCACTTTATACACACATTATAGACTAAGGCATACGCTAAACCAGCACTAGACTTTTTTTTGTTGTTGCTTTTAAAACAACTGGAGCATAACATGTCAGTTCCGGTCAATTTCAACACGTAGCTCTGTTTGGAAATTTGGAGTGCTGGCAGTAGCAAAAAGAAAAACGAAAACAACCGGTGCTGCCTACACCGTGTTATCCACAGGATTAAACAGGGCATGTTTTAAACATGTTTTTAGCCTCTAAACATACTCGAAATGTCATTACAAGTGCCTACCCGTGTGCAGTGACTCCTTCCGAGGGAACACAGCGAATCTGACTGCAGCAGATGTGACAGAAAGGCATACAAGTTGTGTTAATCCAGCCAGTGCACATACCTCTGTTTATTTCCTGTTCTCTGGTCAAGTCCACACTAGTCGATTGTCGAACTCATACAATCCAATATTCCAGTCAGATTCGCCGTGTTCCCTCGGAAGGAATCACTGCACACGGGTAGGCACTTGTAATGACATTTCGAGCATGTTTAGAGGCTAAAAACATGTTTAAAACTTGCCCTGTTTAAGTCTGTTGGGTGCTAACGCTAGCAGGAGGATAACACGGTGTAGGCAGCACCGGTTGTTTTCGTTTTTCTCGCTACTGACAGCACTCCAAATTTACAAACAACAGAGCTACGTGTTAAAATCGACCGGAATTCTCCTTTAAAATTACAGTGCAGTATTTAAAATACAATGAAAGGAATATGGCTGGATTTATCAAAAAGGGAAAGTGCCTCTGCGTTATTAAAATAAAAATGCTGCAAGTGCAACATAACCCAAACACACAACACTGCTCTGTTCATTTTTATTTTCATGCTCCTCTGCAAGAAAAGTACAGCGCGGGATTTACTGTGTTGCTGAAATGTCGGCAGAGATCATAGCCTTTTGGACTGAAATCTGTGAGGCTGAAATGAGCCGAAGAAAACGTACGCTACGTGCCCCGAACGGTCCAGACGCTTTACTCGAACCGCTCCATGCCTAACGGCAACTTATTTTCCAAGATTAGAAGTAGAACTAGAGAGAAAGCTCCGGTTACCTTAGCGCTATGCTGTACTGATCCATGGCTTCTTGGTAATCGTTGACAGCCACCAGGAAATCTCCCAGCATTCTGTGCAGGACACAATCACTCTGATTGGCCAGGGCGTTCCGGAGGAGAGCGATCCCTTCTTCGTGTTTCTGTTCCCGACCTTAACAAAAAAAAAAAAAAAAAAAGGACACTGTCATTCCCACCTGTATATCAATATATATATTCATTTTCTTTATGTCATTGAATGCAGTTTCATTCCTTGGAACCATGTCACTACTTTAGCTGTCGAGTTCATTTGTGAAAAAAGTAAAAACAGCTGGACGTACTGAGCAGTTCGGCCTTCTTGACCACAGCCTTGGTGTAGTCGGGTCTCTGGGCCAGAGCTTTGTCCAGCAGGGTTTTGGCTTTCTCCTGAGTCACCGGGTCCTCCAGGCACACCGTGGCAAGGATGGTCAGAGTTTGTGCATTGGCCCCCAGAGTCTTATAGATGTTATTGGCCATCCCCATAGCCTCTCGAATGCCGTTGGACGCCAGGTAACAGTCAATCAGACCTATAAAGGCACAGTTAATAGAGTTAATAAGGCTGGGTTTAAAAAAAAAAAAAAGTCTCTATATCCACGACGTTCCACTTCCGGGATTGCTCCGTTGCTGCCGGATGTCACTCTTTTCGGCCCAATGTCCGTCGCCTTCCGCTTTCTTTGCGTTGGAATTCTAAACTCCGGTGGATTTCTGAGGACTATGGTTAACTGCTGCTCAGATCTCTGCAGGGTAAATCCAGACAGCTAGCTAGACTATCTGTCCAATCTGAGTTTTCTGTTGCACGACTAAAACAACTTTTGAACGTACACGTTCCACCAAAACAAGTTCCTTCCCGAGGCTATTTTGCAGAGGCACCGTGGCTCTGCCCGGTGCTTAGCGCCGCCCATGACGATTGTGATTGGCTTAAAGAAATGCCAATAAAACCAGAGCATGTTTTTCTCCCATCCCGGATTGCCGTGTGGACTAGCCAGACCCTCCTCCGCAGCGCTGTGGAGGAAGGTCTGGCAAGCAAGACTAAAAAAAAAAAAATCATATGAAACTGAAGACATAAGGAATCCATTGGTACCAGCTATGTCATGCTAGCTTGTCTGGAAGGGAGTTTAATAACACTCTGAAGTTAGGCTTTTATTTTGGCGAGGGAAAAACTGCCACGGCCGTTTTAAAAGGGGTCCCTTGACCGCTCACCTCAAGATATCTGAATGAAATGTCACGCAATACTCACTGACTGTAGAGTCTGTAGAGCTGCACTTTACTGTGTGTCCATGTCAAATAAAAACTACATTAATCTAACTGCATTGGGGTCAACTCTTAATGTAAACATTGATACTTTTAATAATGCAGCAGGTTAGAAGGAACCTTGTTCAATTGTAGAATCTAATCAATATCTAAGCTACATTGGTTTTGCAACTGAAACATCCCAAATCAACACTGGAAAGGAAATGTAATCGAATCGGAACAAGATCATACTACACGTGCAAAGAATAGAGACCACGCTAACCTTCGTAGCAGTCGAGCCTGCAGGGAGCCAAGCGCATGGCCTCCCTGAAATGGATGATGGCTTCTTGAACCCGGCCCATGTTTCGCAGGGCCGCCCCCTTCAGGAGGAGAGCCTGGACGCTGTTGCTGTTCAGCTGGATGGCCTTCGCTCCCAGGTACAGGGCTCTGGAGTAGCGCTTGCTATAAAAGCTGTGGCAACTGGACAACAGAAAACAAATTCAAAGAAAAAAAAAAGGTTACAAAGATACAAAATCCTTCATTAATCCCCCGTGCAGCAGGGCAATTCACAATGTTACAGCGGCGAGGGATAGTGCAAAAAAAAAAAAAAAATGACACTCTAAAACATAAACACATAAATAGAAGTAAAGAATACATAGAAAAACAGTTTGGTCTACAGTACTGCACGGTATATCAGTCCTGTGTGTGTTTTTTGTCCAACTGGGGAGCAGTGCTGATTGAAAAAAAGCTACGGCAGTGTTTGATGTAGCAGAGACTCACCCAGAGATGACCCAGGGTTCTGCATGCTGGTCCGAGATATTAAACAACCGCCCCCCCAGGACTTCAACGTCCTCCAGGTGTCCTTCGCGGGCCATCAGGTAGCCGTAAACATCCATCCCTGCCGGCGCACACAAACAACCGAGCTGACATTTTACCTGGACAGCTAAAAGGTCCTGCGTTTCCATTGGCGTAGTAACGGAGTAATCGAGAAAAAGGATTTTGTACAGTAAGTTTAGCAAGTAAACTCCTATTTTGTCTTCTTTTTTGGTGTTCAAACAGGAAAAGTACGAAGGGAAATTTCACAATTCAAGATTGATTTGTGGAACTGTTTCACAGTTGTTGTTGTTTTTAATTCAATAATTGCAACATCTTTCCAAAAGTCAATGAGTAGTGTAATCGCGTTAAAGAATCGTGATTTCAATACTGACCAAAATAATCGTGATTAGGAGGGTTTTTTTCACCATAATGGAGCAGCCCTTCCGGCTTGTTGATTGTTGTTGATCTGATTACAGTAGAAGAGCACTTATTGAAGAAACACATACAAATTAGATTTGTATAGTTTATAGCAACCGCTGCAGCTTCCTCGACCGCCATTTTCACAAGTGAAAAATACGTTGGTGGTCCCGTAGCTCCCGCTCCGTAGCAAAGACGCCGACCGTTGAGGTTGAGTGGTGTCCACGGTTCCACACAACGTTTTAACCGTTTTGAGTGCAGCATCCGGTTACTCGTAGTGCGCTGCATTTGGCCATACTTGGTACATACCCTTGGTCAAAAATACCAAGTGTTAGGGCTCCTGCACACTGGCTGCGTGAGCGTGTCAGCTGCGTGGCGTGTCCGTTTTTATTTCGGCTCCCGTGTTAACAGGTTAGAGCTTACACACTGCCTGCGTGACACGCACGTCTCAGGCACGGCTCGAAAACGCGTGCATGCTAGAAATAGGAAAGACGCCTATTTTTCACGCGACACGCAAGCGCGTTGGAAGCGTTTCCAGGCAAAATAGAATAATAAAAGATGTTTATCTGTCATTTTGACATGAATACATATTAATAAATGACATGTCGATGTTTGAAAGTCTAGGTTTTGACATAAAAATGTAATTTAAAAAAATAAGAAATAATTATCGATTTTCAAATGTTGCACCTGTGAATACAGAACGAAATATTCTGTAGCCTATTTTGCCGTCAATACTGCCGACATTGTCTTTGCTGTAATCAAATCAGTATATATTTATGTTTAACATGAAGTATACTACTGCTTGAGTGCAGTACATTTCCACAATGGGAAACATACATGTGTACAGACAAGGCCAGCAGCGCCGCGTCAGACACGTTTCTGGTGTGAAAAGACATAGAAAACGCTACGCAACAGAAACGCCACGCTCACGCCACGCAGCCAGTGTGCAGGAGGCCTTAAGTACAGAAGTGTGCGATTTGAGACACAGCATGTCTTGTTAAGGCTTAGTGTGAGGCTGGTGTATGCATCCTGGCAGATAATGATTGAGAAGACAACTGAAAAATACATTTTAAAAAACAGTTTGGGGCAGATGTTCAGTCCATCGATAAATAAAATCAAAACGCTTCCTGCAGCACACCTTTGATGAGGTACGGGTCCAGCATCTGGGCTTGTTCAAATTTCAGGATGGCGTTCTTGGTGTCACCTGCCCTAAAGTAGACATCCGCCAGGCTCACCAGGAGGTCCACATTGTCCCGCAACAGAGACTTCTTTTCAAGAGAGCTGAGACAAGATGAGGGAGGGACGGGGACGCATCAAATAAACTGGAGGACTGTCACATTAAAAAGCAACCGCGATATTCAGTCACTTTGTATCAAACAATTACTGCTCTGCTCACCAAATAGTGTTGATGGCTCTTTGATTGTCCCCGGCGTGTATGAAGGCATACGCTTTGATCCAAACAGAGAGCCAGTCCAGGTTGGGGATGCTCTGGATCACATCCATTGTCATGGATGCCACTTCAGCTCCTTTGACTGATAAAGAGAGAAGACCTAGAGGGGAAAAAGCTAAGTTTAGAGCGCTTTTCACAAATAGGTCAGTCCGTAAGCCTTACACAGTACATTGGAGCAAGTGATTCACTAAGTCCAAGCAGAGATATGGTCGGCATGTGTGTGTGTGCGCTAGGGTTGCACAAGTTTGACAAAATGGTATATTCAGAGTTTCTGCAGGTTTCACCAAGTCAAACTTAAGACCATTATGATATTTAAGACCTTTATTACAACATCATTTTTTCAAGCTAAACCTGCACTTCCACGTAACTGAAGAATGAAATCCGTTTTATGTCTGTGGGACAATCTGAAAGAGACTCGCGCCAACAACCCGAAAGCTGATTGGCTGCAATATAAGTTGCATGGTGGTCTCATTAAAGAGCATTAGATGTAGCGTTGCATGGACGTAGGAAAATTAAGACCCGTTTAAAATTATTTAAGACCTAGAACACAAGACTTCAGCAAATTTAACACTTTTTTAAAAAAAGCATACAATTTTGATATTGAAATTTTAGACTTTTTAAGACCCCTGTATATTGCGATATTGAGCATGAATATTGCGATATCAATATTAATTTAGATATTCTTAAACGTATATAAAAACAAATGTTATGGGAAAACATCAAAATAGAATAACACTAAAAACTACAGTTTACAAAAATAAAAAATACAAATGATACAAATGTGTTATTTTAACATTAAAACATGACCAAAAAAAGAAAAGAAAAAAAAGGAGTTTGAAGGCAGCATAAATATTAATGTTGCACATATTAAATGGCAGCATATAAGAAACAGTTATTGCATGTTTAATTACACGCTGGCGAGGAGGCATTCTTTTTGGCTACTAACGGTTCCTCTTCAATCTCTATCATTTCGTCGTCTCCCTGAGCCACACTCATGCTCTTACTTTTCTGTCTCTTCTTTCCTTTCACTCCACACACACTTGCTTCGCAGTTCGCACTCTCTCTTCGTCTTCTCGTTGTCTCCATCTCCCTCTTCGCTCACGCTCACGTCAAAGTGTGTATGTGACAGGGCAACGGGCCAATGAAACATGCAGGCTCTAAATTGATAACAACACAGCCACCGGCGCATTTCTCCACAAAATAAAAAAACGGAATATCGCATACATTTCGGGGCATTTTGCGATATTGAACAACGTGATATTGCAAAAACGATAAGTTGATATATTGCGTGGGCACACACATAAGAGCCCATATGTGTAAAGAGCGTAGATAGACAAAGCAGGTGCAAGTGTGTCAGCAGGTGTCTGTCTGGGACCATGCGTACCAATGATTGCATCCAGGGCGAGGGGACAATGTCGGAGGACCTCTTTGTAGCTCGTCACTGCAGAGCGTTCCTGACCAGCTTTCCTGTACAGGTTAGCTAGCATCATATTGATCTGAGGCAAGGAGGCAAGAAAGAACAATACCATCCATTTCATCACAACTCTCTTCAATGTTTTTTAAGCCAAGGACGGAGCAGGGAGCCCCTACTACATATATTGTATAAAATTAAGTCGCATACTGGGTCTACAATTACGTTTAGGGCGGCCTAAAACCTTTATACATATACTAAGCTTTTAAAAAAGCCTGATAATTGTTGGCATGATTTTATAAATTATCTTTTAATGTTAAACCTACATGTGGCACAGTGAATCCTTCGGGTTAACTGTATCTGTGGATGATTATCTTAGTGACTACCTTACCTATAGGCCAGTAAGCCTATCCTCAGTGGAGATTTATATTTGCTGATAATGTTTATAATAATAATTTATGAAGAAAAAAAAAAAAAACTATGAAACATTGACAATAATTTGGAGCCCCCCCCCTTGCAGTGAAGATCTCTAGACTAAACCATTTGCAGACATTATGCAAAAATGGTAAGTAGTAATTGTTGTGCTTTACAATGTGATCGTGATACTATTTGATTATTTCCCCTTTATTTCAGTAAGCAAAACTACAACAGTTTTGCCCCTGAAAGCAGCATTTATCAAAGTAGAACCAACAAGTCCACTACTTTTACAGCCGTACTCCAGTTGTGGATTTTTTCATTTTACATTCGAATGATAAATGATTACTACTTTATGACTTCAAAATCCATAAGTTTATCCCTTCATTAGTTGTTTGTACTTTTCTATGTTATTCTGAAAGTCTTATGCAGCCAAAGTTTTGTGTACACAATGCAGGCGGAGGTCTCACTGAGATAAAGACGTGTTTTCATCATTACTCTGCCTGCCCTTTCCACCCTAACTTTCATTTTGGTCCCACGTGTGCACGCTAGAGCTGCAAAGATTAATCCATTCATTGATTAGTTTTCAACCTAGAAATGAATCGCCAACTATTTTGATAATCGACTAATCTGTTTTTGTAATTTCTTTATGAAAAAAAAAAAAGTTTATAGTTTAAAAATGATCCGATTCCAGCTTCTTAAATGTGAATATTTTCTAGTTTCTTCTCTCCTGTGACAGTACACTGAATATCTTTGAGTTGTGGACAAAACAAGACATCTGAGGACGTCATCTTGGACTGTAGCGACATTTTTCGCCATTTTAAAGACCAAACAACTACTTGGTTAATTGAAAAAAATAAGTGACAAATGAAATAGACAATGAAAATAATCGCTAGTTGCAGCCCTAGAGTTAACAGATATGAAGTCTGTATTACAAAAAAAAAAAGGCATATAAAAGCATTAAGAAAAAAAGTTTATTACAATAACTATGAGAGTAGCAGCCTACCTTTGGAGTCCTCTGTCTGGACGGGATCCCATCGAGCACCGCAATGGCATCTTTATCCAGTTTCAAAATGGTGTAGCATTCAGCAATCTTGTACTTTACCTCAATTTCGGAGGGCAAACTCTAAAAGACAACATTATGTGTAATTGTACATTTTCCTATTACCATCCATGCCAACTGATCAAGTCAGTGGTATGGATATTTGTCCCTCAAGATGCACAGTATTGTATGATACTATCATTGAAACATCAAATGAAAATAAATGCAACTGCTGAGTCATCTTGCAGTCTGTAGGAAATCTGGATGGAGACACTGAGATGTGTTACGGATTCAATCAAAAATGGTTAATCTTATCAAACATACCTGTGCCTGTAGGTTAGATGCAGCGCCACCAGTAGAAGTACGGACTTTAGATGTTTTGCTGAGCACCTTCTTCTGTTGCAATGCCATACTGTATTTGCAGGCGGCATTACGATACTCCTTATCATGGAAGATGGAATCAGCGTGGTAAACCAACAACTGGTACTTCTGGGTCGGTGACAGCAGCTCACTTGAATCAAACAGATACAAATAATACAAGTTATAAGAATCAGAATAGACACAACATAGAAAACATGTCTCTTACACATGATATCGCATTGTGTTTGTTGAAATGCTAATAGCACAAAGACTTAAATGACATCATTCAGTGGCAGATAGTACAGAACAGAAAATCAGAATGAAAACAGTAGCTAACCAAGTTATCAAAAACATAAAGCCGATAAAACTGATGAAGAATATTCTGAAAATGTAAAGCCATAACAACAACAACAAAAACAAAGAAAGACATTGTCAATTGATCCAAAGCACAGGACATGAGTGTAAGAACCCATGACGTTTTTGTAAAGAGTAGAAGCATCTTGCTTCAGCTGTGTCCTACGATGTAATGCTGGGCTGACTGACATCAGAACCAAACATTGTAACGGGACTGTAACGTTACATTAACGCATTGCCACTGGTTTTAAATCAATCACACCGTGAGCCTTCAAGATTGTGAAGGGGAAGAATATGTGACAAGTCCTCCAATACTCGTTGCTCGGTTGAATTCATAATACTTGAAGCTACTACTTACTCTTCATATGACTATTTCTTGGGAAAAAACGTAGATTGTGTTCCACCCAATAATGTAAATTAAACTCTTATTAACGTAGCTAGCTAGTTAACATTACTAGCGACGGGTATCTGCGTGCTTCTGTTTGTGACGTTAATGATACAGAAGCCCGAGCCCGAGCTTCTTTACCACTACAATCACTAATATCAGCTAGCTAGTGTTGACCAGTTAGCTTTGTGCTATCATTTCGGGCTGACAACATAGCTAGCTAACACTAGTGTAGGCACTCTTCAGGAAATAGACGGATCCTGCTCTGGCATTACTTACGGGTTGTTATTACTCATCGTCAGCAACAAACTGCTCAATATCCGAACATTAGAGTGAAGGCCAGCGACAGCCATATCCCGTACATGATCTATAACATTCATTTTTGATTAAGTTGAGGGCTTGTTTTAGTTTTCCGTCTCAAGTTAAAAGTTGGGGCTTGTAAACACGTCAATGCTAGCTAGCTTTTGATGTATTAAATATGGCGCCGAGCAACCTTCCTTCCGCATAATGCTGCCTTTAGGTGCTCTTCACAAGTTCGTGCTTTCAATCACTATGCTAGTAAATATGATCATCTTCATGAAAGATGCGTTGGCGAACAAATTAAGTTTTATTGACGTAATTTTGATATTAGAAAAAATAGGCGGAAATGCATAGAGTGAAAATTAACGTTTGATAAGGATACGTAAAACGTTTTAATTCGCCTCTTCTATCGCTGATGCATCATATCTCCGATAATTAAAACGCATCATGTGTATTTGGTGAAGCAATATTTTTTATTTAGTAAATTAATGTTAAGCTAATTATTTCACTTTGATTTGGGGCAACAACCTATTCTAACAACAAACTTGTTAAGCAACCTTGTAAAACAAAAATGCAGTACATCAATTATTATTTTTTAAACCTTTATTGTTTGTCATGTCTGAAAATGGCTGTGTATGCCACTTGAGTCACACAAATGTATTCCTTCCAATAAGAATATTTCAAACAGTTGGAAATAATATTCAATTTAGAAGTATTTTGATCTAAAAATATGCTATATGCCTACATTTACAATGGTAAAAATTATTATTAGTAGTAGTATTCAATTATATTATACTACCTAATTGGTTGACCAGTATTTCTCTGTTTTATACCACTGTTTTATACAATTCATTACACATTGTTTCAACAGGTATCAGCAAAAATACTTTGTCCATTAATAGCATCAATAAACTTCTAAAAACAACAATAAATGACATAATTTCAATGCAACACTAAAAGACAATTTAACAAAAAACTAAATACAAACAGACTCAAACAAGAAGATGTGCTCTTCTCCCCTCTGCATGTCTAACATAATAAGACAGGTGGAAGCCCAAGCTATTCTGTAAGGCCATACATTTTTACAAATCAAATCACAATAACCACAATAAAACACCATGAAGTAAACAACAACCAATTATTCGGTTAGACAGTATCATCATCATAACCACCAAGTGGCCTGGGATTCTCAAAAGTCAACAAAGCATTGATGTCAGATGATCCCTTTGCTGTCTCTGGGAACTGACCTCTAATTGTACTGAAATCAATTCAGGAATCCTGTAACGTTAGGTCAGGGAAGTTGGCTAGAAGGTTGGAAAGAACGTTTCCAGGTTAGTGCCTGTTGATATCTAGATAAACATTGCCTTAAATAAATAGGCACATAAACCATGGACGTACTGTATTATAAACACACATACTGCAGACACGCATGCGCACAGCTAAAGCCAGCAGCTGAACCTTGTGTCAAAACACAGAGGGAAAATCAGCAGCAGGCAGCGCAAGATCTTACCTCGGTTTCAGCTTTAGCTCTATTTTTTGGAAGGTATTTGTCGACACAAAGTGATTTTCATTTACGTCCGCGTACCATGACCGAACAATCAGCATTACTTCTTCGAAAACAACTGGCAGGTAATATGAATACAATATCGTAATCAAATATAGCCGATATAAAGGCAACCTACATAGCAGCTAACGTTAGCCTTTTTTATAGCTTCGCAAAGCTATGTTTACGCCATAGGAGTAAGCTCAGAAAGCTAACCAAGCAACATAATGGATTCCTTTATCACTGCAGTTCAGTATGTGGCTAAGCTGCTTTGATTAGCTGATCTCTGGTGAAAAGAAATGTATACATAGCTATACAAGTATACGTGGCTCAAATAACTAACGTTATATCTGAACCAACACTTAATCGAAACGCCAATCTTGCTAGCGGGCTAGCAAGTTCGACATTAGTTAGCTGAAGGAACAAAGGAATAATCAATCCAGGGACTCCTCTGCTCTGATGACTTTAGCTTTGCTGATAATATCTTTATCATAGCCTAAGCCTTTCATAGACCGATATGTTACATTATCGGTAGAAACCTGATTAAAATTACAAACTGGTCAGCTAGCTCTATGCGATAATATCCTACGTTTCTGATGTAAATTCTGGCCCAGACTGTACCGCTGGTTAGTTAGCGTCTTTTTTTAATGAGGATACGCATGCCAGTGTTTAAGCTCTCAATTATGAGTTCTTCTGTTTGCTTATTTTGAGAATCGCCATCAATATGATTACTGTTGGTGGCAGTGGTGTGTCTTTTCTTATTAATGCCAACATGGACTTCGACACTTAACAACCAATAGCCATGATGCATAGCTGCAGCTGACAGTCTGAATATCTGTCTCCCGGCTAGATAAACAAATTAGCATTTTTTTTAAACCTATTTTTTAAATATATCATACCATTTCCTTTTCACCACTAGTCTGATAAACATGAGAACATGTGTAATTTTTAATATAATGGTCATCAGGAAGTGGCAGTCAATATTCTTTTTCCTTCTCAAGTGCAAAAATCCTATAAGGTCATTCAAAACTGTAGTCTCGCAGTGCCAGACCCTCCTCCAAAGCGCTGGGAAAGAGGGTCTGGCTACTCAACATAGCATTCGGAGATGGGAGGAAAACGTGCTCTGGTTTAATGGCATTTCTTTAAACCAATCACAATCGTCTTGCGCGGTGCTAAGTACCGGAAAAAAGCTGCGGTGGCTCTGCAAAATAGGCTCGGAAGGAACTTGTTTTAGTGGAACACGTACGTCTTGAAAGTAGTTTTAGTTGTGCAACAGAAAACTCAGATTGGACAGATAGTCTAGCTAGCTGTCTGGATTTACCCTGCAGAGATCTGAGAAAAGGTTAGCCGTAGTCCTCATAAATTGACCGGAGTTTAAAATGCCAACACAAAGAAAGCCCATGGCAACGGAAATCTTGCCTAAATGAGTGAAATCCGGCGGATTTGCCGGCATCAGCAGAGAAATCCCAGAAGTGAAATGTCAAGGAAATAGACTATAAAAACTGTAATGCAGCATTCAAGATTAGGAAAAGGTATCTGAGATGTATCACAATATTAGGAGGGTCAGCATCCCAGACAACGTACTTCCCATAACGAAAATTATATTATTTTAGTATTTTCACAGTTGGTCACTGTAGCCACAGTGACCTACTTTGATAAAGTTAGACCAACTGTGATAATGTACTGACTGGTGAATGGTTCTGAATGACAGCATCTGTCCATCACTGCATCCACTGATGCATCCAAAAAAGGAGACAGGCTAACATCCCGTTCTGTGACTGATTTATTCTGGTTTCTCTGCGTGTGGGGTTGTAAATCACTGGCTTTACGCTGGTTGACTCAGTGCAGTTCTTCAAGTTGGCGATTCCCTTCGACAGTGATCACTACGTTTGGAAACCACGATTTGATTCAGTGAACATTAGGCACGCTGTATATTTATTATTACTTATTCAAATTATCTTTTACACATTCTTAAATGGAGAGACACAAAAAGTAATGTTTCTATTCACTGAAAACATCTCGTATGATACCAAGAAACTCAAAACGTAACATCTCCTATACGCATTAAACAAAAGTTATATTAGAGGAGTGCTTTAAGCATATAAGTCAACGTCAATATTGGGAATTATTTCGAGGCACCCATTTTACAAACGTTGTTGTTTAACAATTAATTCTAAGGTTCTAACTGGGAGCCTATACTGTACCTGTGCCAGGAATTTGAAACGAGGGCTCAGGAGATCAAATCCGCACAATTCATGCTTTGCTTATAAGTAAGGGTGTTAATTAAATGGGGGCTAACACAGCACTTACTACTTACTCATTCTGGTCAGCAGCTACTTTTGTATCATTAATTTATTGTGAATGCAAACTCAACAATCCCTGTGGTACGTGGCTCACCTTAGATTTACTTGTACCTTCCATACATGGTTCATCAACGTCAGTGACTTCGACATATAACATTATGGCTGTGCCGCGTTGCCATTATCTCTGAAAGTGCACGTCGCACCAATTCTTGCAGCAGCTCTTTTTTTCCTGGTCTTGTTGCTGTTGAAGCCTATTTTAAAATCTATTCAAAAACCCAGCTCTGTGGTTAAAAAAAACCCCAAAATGTTTTAACTAAGGGTGTGCAAAAAAAAAAATCGATTCACATTTAAATTCAAGATCTACCGATTCAAAATCGAGTCACAGATTTCCAAAAATCGATTTCATATTTTCAATTCTTTTTTATTTATTTTTTTATTGTATGTCTACTGCAATCACATGGGAAAAGTAACTACATTTACACACTGTGAATCGTTTTTTTTTTTTTAATCAAATCCTTTTTGAATCGAATCTTGAGCCTGAAAATCGATATCGAATCGTGACATTTTCTGAATAGTTTTTATTGCGACATGAGTGAAAGCCGAGGCATTTGTTCTGTGCATTGCCCTGTAAAGGTTTTCTGTTGAGTTTTGGTTCCAAAGCATTGTTCTGACATTCACCAAATCCTGGATTACTGTAAAATAGTTTTTAACACCCTCTGTAAATGGGCTGTAATGGAATATTGTGTGTGCTAATTTCTCAAATGATACCAACTGGCTTATTTAATTATCAGTCACCACTTTAATCACTGTCCCTCCGGTTTCTGTCTTTTGCAAGGGATTTGTCAATGCAATAACATGCGACTCGAAATGTTGACATCTCCGAAATCCACCCTGTAATCTTTACCTTTTTTTATCTTGACTCCTTACTTGCTCACACATGTAGAGTTCAGGGGTTTTTCCTGCATAGCGAAAAAAAAAAAAAGAGGTTTTAGCCAGCCCCAAAAGAAAATCCCCAGCACCAAAATGGTAAGAATTGAGTTCAAATCCTCTCTAAATGTGTTTAAGAGCAATTTACCAAAAAACATGTTAAATAAGCAGAACAAAAACTTGAATAGGAGAGTCTGGGCGTTATTTATTTAAATATCATTTTCCAGTTTTGTTAACTGGAGTTTATTAACTAAAGCATAATATACAAAAAGGCTCATGAGCCAGGAAAAACCCTGGAGTGGACCTGTCACGGTTGTGAAATTAGTATAGTTGTGTTTGATTTCCAGTTCATTGTATTTAAAAAGAACAACCTTTTTATGCCTTTTTTTTTTTTTTTTTTCTTCCCCCCCTAGAGCTCAACAAGAACCCCGTGGAGGGCTTTTCAGCTGGTCTAATAGATGATGATGACATATATAAATGGGAAGTTGTGATCATTGGTCCACAAGATACCCTTTTGTAAGTAAGAAGAAATATTTGGACAATCATTTCTTTGGTTAGAAATATATAAATTTACTATTTTAAATTATTCAATCATAATTCAATCAATCCACTTTAATTTGTCCGTGCTCTGTTCTTTGTATTGCAGTGAAGGAGGGTTTTTCAAAGCATACCTGACCTTTCCCTATGATTATCCACTACGGCCTCCAAAGATGAAGTTCATCACTGAAATCTGGCACCCAAATGGTAAACATGTTCAGCATGTTCTCTTTGATGTTTTACTTCCAATCGTCATTGCCATCACTTGGCCTGGCCAGTTAAATGATTTTTTTTTTTGTTTAGCTACTTTTATTGGATGATTTTATACATTTATTTGTCATTAAGCAGTAAAAGTAGTCCAGGCGTTGAGTTTAATTGTACAGAAGGCTATCATAACATTATATTGGCTTCCTGCTCCCGTTTTTCTCCACAGTTGCAAAGAATGGCGACGTTTGCATCTCAATTCTGCATGAGCCCGGAGAAGATAAGTTTGGTTACGAGAAGCCCGAGGAGCGCTGGCTTCCGATCCACACGGTAGAGACAATCATGATTAGTGTTATCTCCATGCTGGCAGACCCCAACAGCGACTCGCCAGCTAATGTGGATGCGGCGGTGAGTTCTACTACTTATCCCATCCCCCTGGCACTTGAAAACCTCTTTTTATTCTTGTTATCATGGCAGTTCAAGTCAATTGAGGATGTGTCGTTGAAAGAATCCAATGTTGCTCCCACAGAAAGAATGGAGGGAGGACCCTAACGGTGAATTCAAGAGGAAGGTGGCTCGCTGTGTAAGAAAAAGTCAAGAGATGGCTTTTGATTAGGAGTCAATTGTAAATTCCAGGGTAAGTCGATTCATTGTTTCAGCTTAAAGGATCACGCCGATTATTCAGCGTATCCCCCAGAGTTAGATAAGTCCATACATACCCTTCTCATCTCCGTGCGTGTCGTAACTCTGTCTGACTCACCCACCGCTAGCCTAGCTTAGCACAGATCCTGTAGGTAACCGGCTCCATCTAGCCTACTGCTCCCAATAAGTGACAAAATAACGGCAACATTTTCCTTATCTAACTCTGGGGGATACGGTGAATAAGCTAAAGTCCCAATAAGTCGGCGTGTTCCTTTTAAGTAATTGTCATATGTGAAACCTTGTTCTGGAAGTAATCGTAACGATGTTCTGTTTTTTATTTTATTTTTTTTTCAGTTAAAGGAAATGCCTTCAGAGGGAAAATTTCAACAAAAGGCTTTTGCACCCCTTGTTTTGCCAGTCAAAGGAATTGGCTAACTTCAACCACGTTTCTGTGAACGGTTGCCATTTTCCGCAAGATGAGCCAATTTGAGAACCCTACCAGCGAAATTAACCTGTTTCCTACCTGGAATTGTATATTTAATTTTATTTATTTTGAAAAATTAATGATGTAAGATATGTCACTACTGTAAATTAACTTGCTTTTTTATCTGCTGCTGAACAGTTTCTACTTTATACCAGGTTTCTTATGCAATTTAGTGGTCAAGATTGTGTAGAACAAAACCCGTTACCATTAGGTCATCACTTGTCCTCCCTTCTGAATACTTATACTCGGCCCAACAAATCTCTGTCACTAGATGTGATTATTTTCAACACGTCATTGAATCACTGTTGCCTTTTGTTCGCCTCACGTCCTCACGGCCTGCTTGTTGTTTAGAGGGACAGGTTGAGAACGTTTTCGAAAGGGTTTTCACGCAGTCTGTACTTTCTGAGAAACGGCCTCCTGCTAGCATTTTCTTCTTATGCTGGTGTATGTTTTAAGTGATATAAAACCATGACTCTCAAACCTGCATGATCCCCCTCAAACAGCTCTGTTATGTATTGTTGCTAGCTGTAGATGTAAATGGAATGGCTTACTCAGTGATTTGAGAGTTATTGTTTCATAATCTAATGACTCACACAAGCATAGCTAATGGTAAAGGAGGGTTTGTGCAGACTTCTCATGATGAACGTTTATTAGGGTCTCGATTAGCGATCGGCACTGTAAACCTCTAATATTGCTGAGCCTTTCCCTTAACACGTGGCCCTTACGGTCATTTAAGATCTCTATTAATGATCACTTAGTCTAATGTCTTTTCACAACGTTGTAAATCATGGACAAACAAATACAGTCGGTGAAAATAGCTTCAACTGTGATTAGTCTACATGTGTACTGGTAACTGGCATTAGAGCTCAATTTAAAAGGTAAACTCATTTGCAAAGGGTTATGGTGGTTTGAGTTCTTAATCTGTTTAAAATGGGGAATTTTAGGGGCTCCATGGTAGAACTAGGCTAGTCGTTTTTACTTTGTTGTGGCACATCTGGCTTTCGATCAACGTGTGGGTAAAGGATGACTCGTAGGTCACATTCACTTCAAGGTTTAGAACTCCAAGGACTTTGGGTAGATTGTTAAGTAATGCTCTTTTAATTCTATCGACATCTTAAATTCTGATTGGTGCATACTCAGATAATATTTATCATCTTTTACTTAATCACTGAATTTTGGTTGTAATTCTTGATAGAGACTTGAAGTCAACGCACCACTTAGTAAAGTCTAAATAAGTGTTTCTGATGGGGAAAGGAACACAATCCTGCATCTAGGTTTTTAATTTTGAAAGAATATACACACGTCGTGTTTGGGTGGAGTCTGTAAAACCATTGGCTTTTGTTCACTTTCACTGATGGTGTTGCTGACCGTTAAGCCACGGCGACATCTATTCAGAATTATGTTATACATGATTGATCTGTGACTGACATTGACAAATGGCTAACCATCTTTTGGCGCATGCAATCAGGTTTGAAGGAGTTGGGTATGTTTAATTATGATACCATTGGTAGTACATTCTGGGTGAATGTGATGTGTACAGTTAGTAGTTTTCTGTAGACTTTATGATCACATAACTGCTGTTGACATTACCTTTTTAAGTCAGAATTTTCTAACCTACCATGACCTCCTCTGACCGGTGTTCACTGTATTTGCACAGATTCGGTGCGTTTGAAATGTCATTAAGCAATACGCTCTGAAAATGGTGTGTCCAGGTAATCCACCCTAACGCCATTATTATTTTGTTTTAGTTTTTTTCCATTTTGTGTCAATGCAATGTATATTGGACATGATGCTCAATAAAGTGTGTAAACAGAGTGGCCTGTAATGTTTGTGTTTTCCATTTTAGATGAGAACACGCTCTGGGTTCAAGTATATTAGACCTCTGCTCTGTAATTGGAACCCTGGGAATAGTGTCAGATTTCAGGGCTGGCTTTATTTCACACGCATAGGGTTCTGCTGGCTGCAACACACACTGAGCTGATAAAGATGTTTGCAACCTCTCTGACATATCGACAGGAAATATTGGGATTGTAAGTAACAATGAGAAAGCAAGTGACATTTGTTGAGCAGCGGGAAAAAGAAAACCGGTTAAGAAATGGAAGTGGTCACATCTTAATGAGGTAAACCCACATTGTGAGTGTTAACATCTTTAATGGATGGCTGTAGATTATTTCAAATTCATTCTTTTTATCCATTTTTTAAAAAAAAACATTTTTTTTAAGGTCTGCAGAATCTAACCAGAGAGGTACGGATGGTGAGTCAAATATTTCTTTAATTGCTAACTCGACATGAATGAACCTGTCGTTTTCATTACTGAATTACAAAATAGATTATTTGAATGCAAATGATATCTAAAAAATACTGTATATAATTGTAGATGTTTGCTTTCTAGTTGACTAAACTAAACACTTTATGAGTTATGGTCTGCTTTTGTCATTTCTAGTTGTCAAAGTAGAATACAGATCTTGTGTAAAAGAAGCCAATACTACACGTAAATGTCATGAATTCTTCTTAAAAGTGCAAAAGTACTGTAATAAAATTATAAGTATGAAAAGTAAAGGGAATTGTTTTGCAGAATGCACCCTTTTATATCATTGTGCATATATTATTGGATTATAATTACGGATAGGTCAGGATATTATAGGTCAGAAATTCTTTTTTGCATAACGGTGCATTAAAGGGAGGAATTTGTTTAGCATTACACACTTCATTTCTGCATGCTGGTGAATTCTGAAATTAGAAGGAAAACACTGAATTCATGCAGTAGGTGATAATATAATGGAATATAATGCAGTAAGGCTCTATGGCATTCTCTATTGCTTTCAAATATTTATACTCCAGTAGATCAACTTTCCCATTTAATCTTATCCCTGCTGAGTCAACACACATGTAGCCATGATTTACTCTCCCTCCTCCTTTGTGTCTTTGTTTGTGGAAGTAACCTCTTTAAATGTGCCTGTTCACATCACTGATGAATTAATTCATAATCATTTAATAATGTATATTAATTTATAACCCCTGGGCTTTAATAGTTTAGATGTGTTTCAGCAAGGTTTCTGCTCATGTTAAAAACAAATATTCCACATATCTGTTTTTTTTTCAATTTTTCAGAACATTTTTAACAAAATTGCGATTAAAAAGTGATGGGGTCAAAAGCAACCATTTCTAAAAGTGGTGGGGACATGTCCCCAGCGTCCCCAGTGTAAATGACACCTAGGCTGCACAACCTGCACGCTGTTATTGGCTGGGGGTTGCTCATCCACGTGGGGCCCAAAAGGCTCTTTGCTGACACCCAAAAACATCCCATACTCAGCAAAATAAGAAGAAAAGAGAAAATCCAGGCAGAGGGCAGGTTTCAGGCCCACACGGAATCTGCGGACGCAGAATTCAACAGAATTTCCCGCAGAATATTAACACATCTCCACCCCAAGCAGAAAAACATTCCGCTAAATTCCTTTTTTCCCCCATTTTCATTCTGGATAACAGCTGAAAACTGTAAAAAAATTAAAATAAAAAAATGTGCAGATTCCGTTTAGGTCTGGTAATGATTACGAGGGATTACTTTTGTATTAGTCAATACATTGTTTGTTTTTTAATGAAAATCCTACATAATATATCTTTAAATACATGATTAATAATTTCCATTAAAGATTGTTATGATAAAATGTGCTGCTTAAATAACACCACCACAGATCAGATTTTGCTGCATGTTGCCTTTGGCAGGCTTTGAATGTCTACCTAGTCAGCAAGTGAGGGAGATGTACAGAGGAACACACGCAAATGTGTCTGCAGGCGGCCAGCACATGAAGACAATACACATTCCCAAATCTATGATGTCTGCACCCTTCTTACAGGTAACACGCTGGAGCGCATGCTCAAGTTAGTTTTCTGTTTGTTTCTGTGGTATTTTTCCTGTCAAGAGATTTAAGATGGTTTGAATGAGATAATTGCAAAATTCTGTTATACCGTATATAATATAATCACATCAGGTCTTGTTTCTGTCTCAGCATCCAGCCCTTACAGCTGGACAGAGACGCTACCTTTGCAGTATAGCAAACGTTTACAGTACAGAGCACATGAGGCAGCAGATGAAGCAGCACTATCTCAATGTGCTGCACACATGTGTTCAATCAGGTGTGTATCTATTTTCTTAAACATAACCTTTGCAGTGGTGGAAGAAGTATTCAGATCCTTTACTTAAAGCTATAGTACATAGTTTCTGTCTCCCCCACGAGGAATTCTAAGTAATGACAACAACACTGTCGGCGCATCCGCTCCCCCACGCATTTGCTAGTAGCCAAGGAGGACACGGAGGATTAAAAAACATGGACTCTTCAGAAGACATAATTATGTCCTCTCGAACTTCTGCGCGGGAAAGTCATCGGACGACACAATCTTCTGAACACAGCCATACTGAGAAATACAGAGAGAGTTGTGTGGAGCTGATGGTCTTAATTAGCTTTGTAGCAACTCATTTGGCAATGGCTTGAATGTAACGGACGTTCATTAATATCAAAAAGTTACGCACTAAAGCTTTAAGTCGAGTACTAATACCACACAGTAAAAATACTCTGTTACAAGTAAAAGTCCTGCAATGAAAATGTGAAAATGCTATAAGTAAAAGTAAGTTAGTATCATCAGGGAAATGTATTAAAAGTAAAAGTACTCAATGCAGAAAAATCCTCACATTTTAGAAACTGGAAATGATCAATGAAAAAACAAATGATCTTCCTGTCGACCATGCAACTTTTTTGTTTTTCTGGGTTAAAATTTGAAATAAAAACTTTTTTCCTAACGTTTTGGTCGTCTTTTTTTTAACACTTTTGTTGCTTTTCCCAATGTTTTTGTCAATTTTTTATTTATTTATTTATTTTTTACATTTTTGTAACTTTTCCCAATGTTTTGGAAGCTTTGCAGACATTTTTGTCACTTTTTTTAACGTGTTTTTGTCAGCTTTTTTTTGTTGTTTTCTCCCCACATTCTTAAAGCTTTTTCCACTATTTTGCTCACTTTTTTCAACGTTCTTGTATCAGTTCTTTTTTAGATGCTACTGTATATGTTTTATTCAATTATATACACCCAAATTCAATGAAAGTAGTGAACTGATCATTTATTTTACCTGTGAGGAGCGTTGTATGGAACCATCCACGTTATCTTTTTTTTTTTTTGACAATTTGGTTGAAAGAAAACCCAAATTTCTGATAGAGATGGTCTGATAGAGATGGTCTGATACCGAGTACCGATCCTATACCATCAACTGCATACTACTATCTCTGTATGGATGTGATATTATTTTGTTGTCAGTCTGGCTAAGGTTAAACTCTTTGTGAAACATGAACAATGAATGCCACAGAACTTTCTTTTATTATGCAGTTTGACAGTCAGTTATAACGGAAAAAGAACATAAATAAACTACTTTTAACGTAGATTTTCTTTAGGGCTTTATTACATGGTATTGGATCGGTGCATAAACTACCGATACCAGCGTTTTAGGCAGTATCGGAGACGATACTGGTATCTGTATCGGAACATCTCTAATTTCTGATATAGGAACTTTTTGAAAAAAAAAACTTTTACCTGAGGACAACACGGGTTAATGGTCTAATCATTTTAGCTGTATTTGTAGGACTATATATTGTTGGGTAGTTTAATTACATGCTGTCAGATGAATGTATTAATCTCAGAAATGTAGTGGAGTAGAAGTAGTGAAAGTGGCATGAAAAGAAAAGACTAAAGTAAAGTACAAGTACCTCAAATTTGTACTTAAGTACAGTACTTGAGTAAATGTACTTACATAGTTACATTCCACCACTGACGTTTGGCCACTCCTATCATCCATCTCATGTTGTGGTTTGTATTTCCTAGGTCAGAATCCCACCTGCAGAAGGAGGTTTGGGTTTCATCAGCAAAGAGACAATAGCACATTCAAGAAGGATGCACAGAAGGATGTGGCAAGAGCGAAGCCTCAAGGACAGAGGAAGAGCAGCAGCACAGCTCATTCTGATGTCATACTTCCAAAAATAGTCAACAGATGACCAATATGATGGCAAAATGTTTTCGATTTAAAGGCGTTAATTACCTTCTAGTGAGTCTTCGTGTTGATCTTTGCATCAACACCTGTTGCACACATTTATCAAATATGACTATAAATGTGTGTCATAATCTTATACAGATATTACAAGCACCACCACATTTAGAGCTAAAGCACATATCATATTTACATGTTCTGTTAGTTGAATGACTATGTAGTAGTTGTCATAAAGTGTATATGTATTCTTAATCATGCTATTATTCATAACACAAATAAAAATGATTGGATATTCTGTTGTCTCGGAGTTCTAGCAGTAAACAGTGTGAATCCTTTCTAATCTATCTTTTATTTGGGCTTCATTACCACTTCTGACAGAACTTGAGACTTGTGTATTTTCATTTGAGAAAGCATGCTTCCATGATTTAGTGCGGCTTAGAAGCTAATATCAATATGATTATTTGTTTTAATTTGCACCTGAGGTAACATGATGATTATTATGACTATTTCAATAACTTTTAATTTGAGTTATACTCTTTTTCGTGTGACTATAAATCATCTGTCCAGTCCTTTTGGCTAACTGGCGCATTAACAGCAATGTTCATTTAACGTTTGTGTGCACTGCCACTGTTCAATAAACCATATATAACTTAGTAGTAACTAACTAGCTAGGCCATTTTCTTCTAATGATTGAAATCATTAAATCTTACATTTTGCTGCGGAGGACCCTCTTTAAGCCAATTTAACCTTTATATCGGCATCACTGTGAATTTTTTTTCTCATTTGAGCTAAACTATCATTTAGCTAACGTTAGCAATTGTAGTGGAGAAATCATCACTGCGCGCGCTGCTTGCCCGTGTCTCGTGATAAGCTCCAGACTGGGTTACATCGGTCATCATCAAACCACTCCTCATCAGCAAACATGAACTGTGTTTTGGAAGGAAGTGGTGTAAAAGGTAGTATTAAACAAGAGAAGCGATATGTTTAATTTTTTTGTAAATAATGTAGGTGTTTTTTTTTATTTTTGTTTAAAGAATTAAAAAACTAATCTGCATATAAATTGTATCAGCTTGTGAGGCTTGTATAAATGTATGATGAAAGACTGCTAGCTAGCTTGGCTAATTTAACGTTAGCTTCTAACTAACTAGCTAGCTAACTTAACCACTATTTCAGTGGTTAATAAGGCAGTTGACCCACTTTATATTGAAATAAAAAGCCAGCTTAGTAATAGTAACACATGTACACAATAGTATGTTGCTAACCTTGAACTCCGGTGGCACTTTGTTGTGTTGCAGCATTTGGAAAGGCTATTCATGCCCTGTCACGGATTGGAGATGAACTGTGGTTGGATCCCATGGTTAGAGGGGTGAGCAGCACTAACTAAAACAAGGGGAACAATGTTCAGTGTTGAATTATCCCATATTCTCAGTAGCGCCGATATTCAATTCTTATTCTCTTAGAGGACTAGTGTCATTTCTTTCCCTCTCCACTCTTAATTTTTTATTTTTATATTTTTTTTAAAATTAAATTAAAGTTATTTTACTTGAGGCCTCTGTACTGGTCTCAAAGTATTGGGCCTCCTTTCTCCCTACATAAAGTGACAGCAAGGAGCAGCAGATTCACTGAATCTCTCTCTCTCTCTCTCTCTCTCTCTCTCTCTCTCTCTCTCTCTCTGTATGTCTGTCTTACAGCTGGCACTGAGATCAGTGAATTCTGCTCATTCTGCATATTCCTGCTTCCTCTTCTCGCCGCTTTTCTTCCAGCACTACAGCCTGGGATCAGCATCAGAGCAGAGCAGTGAAACAATCAAATGCAAACTGGCCATGAAGGTATATCAGTCATAGTGGTAGAGAGCTCATAGTGACATCACAGCCCACTGCAGAGGACGCTAGATACTCACCTTTTCAGGATATATGAGACAGTAGTGGAAGTCTAACACGACATTGTTTTCCCTTCAAGACTATGATTAAAATGTTAAAACGGTGATGACAATCTTGTAGGGCTGTGCAATGAATCGAAATTTTAATCGCGATATGATTTTGGCTCCTAACGATCACAAATACCGAATAATCGATTATTTTGCACATTACAGTTTGCAAGTAAACTGTAATTTAAAAAAAAAAAAATTTAAGTTCATTAATTGCAACATGTTTCCAAAAGTCAATGAGTAATCATGTTAAATAATCAGGATTTCAATATTGACCAAAATAATCGTGATTATCATTTTTCCCCATAATCGAGCAGCCCTATAATCTTGTCTTAAACCTGTCTATTTGTTTTTTTTTAAAGTCTATTCTACCTCTTTTCCGCTGTTTGACTTCGATTGAGCGTAATGTGGAACGATGTCAAATATTAATCGCCACTCCCGATGACCGAGTGATAATCCAGTTTTTCTGCAGGCATGGTAGGAAACATTGCATTTTGTATAAGTTAGCTGCAGGTAAAGGAAAGAGTCAGGATTGTAGAGTCCAATCATATTTGATTGTAAAGACATTATATTTTTTTTATCAATTTTTGATGGACTTCTAAAAACCCTAAACCTTTTTTTCTTTACTTGGCCAGTTTTCCTTAACCATGTTCAAAATGACCTGTATCAACACTATGCTGCTGCAGACACTGCATTACATATTATCATCACTTGGTGGCAGTGTGAGTGTGCTCCAGATATCTTTTTTTTCTGCTTTTGTGATAGGCATCACTAAGACCCACAACCTACGTTTTCAGGAAAGTGAGGCTCTGCAGGCATTGTTTGCCTCACACCTCTGTCCCAATGTGCTGAAAGCTCCTGCCAGGTTAGCAGCTCAGTATTCTGTTAATGAAGTTCTATCGCATACAACAATAAAACTTCAGGAGTGTTGTGTGATTGAGTAGGACAACCTTCATCTTTGTTCTCTTTATGCTTACAAATCCATCTTTAAGCTCTTTTTGTGATAAGTGGATTCACTGTAAACATCTATTAGGTATATGGTAGCTGCCAGCTGGATTCAGCAGTCCAGTCTATTTAGTGAAGAGAGAATAGGTGTTCACAATGTTTTGTACTCTCAGCTGGCTCTGGGCAAACACACACACACACACACACACACACACACACACACACACACACACACACACACACACACACACACACACAGCGTCAGTTCAGTGCAATTCAGTTTAATCAACCAGATTGACAAGGACATAAACATTAAGTATCATCCATCAGTAGCACAGCGTTGACATAAGATCGATAATATCGATGCTTTGGCTGATTCTGTGTGGGTTGGCATTTGTTTTGCTCTGCCTCTGCAGGCTTCTAGGTGATATGGTGATGCATTTCCCAGTGTCCCAGGAGGAAATCACTCTCTCCATGACTTCTCAGAGAGTCAGTCTGAAAAATTACTATGAGGGCGGCAATGGTGAGCTAACGTTACACTGTGATTTGGCCCAGGCCCCCAATACTGTGACGGACAGATATCATAACTGTTCAAAAGTCGCTGTTGCACCAGCTTTGAGACATTTGACAACCTAACCTGATAATAGAAATGCTGCATATTTTAATTCCTCAAACACAAAACAGGTTGTGAAGATACTATTTGACTTGGATTTACTTCTGTCACAGATCACATGAAGACTATGTGCACTGAGATGTCCTTACACCCAGACGAGTTTGACTACTTTCAAATCGGAGTAGAGTCGGACATAACTTTCTGTCTGAAGGAGTTGAGGGTAACAGGGTTATTTTTGGAGGCTCCTTTTATCCTGTCACATGAGAATATTATGTGTATCTGTGTGTGTGTGTGTGTGTGTGTGTGTGTGTGTGTGTGTGCGTGTGCGTGTGCGTGTGTGCGTGTATGACTGGCTCAGGAGTATTTCATGTCTAAGAGATTATATTTCTGGCCCTGTAATGTGGATACTCAAGTTCTCTAACAAAGTGTACTTGGCTCTCTGCATCGTTTCCATGTAAACTTTCCCCTCATTGCTGTATCTCATCTTAATAGCGTGTGACATAAGTGACGCATATTATACCACTTCATAGAAAAGGTAATTGAAGTAATAAGTTGCAGAAATTATGGTTTATGATGGTGTGGTTTGTTATGAAATGTGTAACTTTTAAGCCAAAAAGACATGTGTTTGTAATTTAAGGAGCTGGCGCAACTGAAGTCCATCTCAAACTGTTAAAATTGTTAGAAAAGAGCAAAACATTGTATCTTAGAGATCTATACTACTATAAATGTCACTTCCAGAATTAGTGATTTCTGTCTGAATGAACACACCTCAATTTAAATTGCTTTCTGTATTAGCTTAAAAAAGGAAGTAAAAGGACTTGGTTGGTCATTTGGCAGCGGCGATTCTAGGATCAGACCTTTAGGGGGGCTCAGCCCTTAATGAGAATGTGACACGGATACAGTGCCTTGCAAAAGTGTTTACCCCCCCACACACACACACACACACCCTGCTAAATCAGTAATTTCACTGGATAACAATTAATATATGTATTCATTATTATAACAGAGGATAAATTCAAAATATTGAACATATGAAAAAACTCTGAAGGTCCCTTTATGGACTACCGGAATCAAATGAATTGATAATGACGTGTAAACAATGAATAAATAAAAAAAAATTTTTTTTAACTTTCCTTGACTGGGTTACAGGTGCGTAGCATTGGCGACAGCGACACAGGATATTAAACCTGTTTCTTTGAACCTGTAATTGTTGGTCCTCTGTCACTAACAGACACGTTTGCAAACTCTAACTTGAAGCATTAAAATATATTTTTATTATTATAATTTTTAGGGGGGCTGAGATGAAAAGGGTTAAGCCCCACTGTCATTTGGAAATTTGGATAAAAAGTCCTTTTGTTAGTTCAGTAAATAAGACTTGACCTGCTTTAACGCCCCTAACTCTTGTTCCTAATGTTTTGGAATGTTTCTTGGTCACCCCGCTGTTAGGCTCCTCTTTTAGCCGGCCTAGTCTTCTTGTTCCTGTCGGTTTTGGAAAATCGGGTTTGGATGGATTAGAAGCCAGGCTTTAGGTTTAAGTCGTCCTCAATTTACTCTTACTTTAGCAATGATATTTTTCTTTAGCCTGATCATTGTAAACATGCCACAACCCTACTCTCAAAATTATGAGCTATTGAAATGTCACAGTCATGACATGGATGCACACAAGCATATCTCCGTTTTTGACAGTGAATTGCTGCTGTTTTTTTTTTTTTTCAGGGTTTACTGTCCTTTGCAGAGTCACATTGCCTTCCTGTGTCTGTCCACTTCGGTGCTGCAGGAAAGTAAGTCTTCGTATCTCAAGTTGCAAGGATCAACGTCAGTCTGTGTCCAAACTGAGTGCGTAATTAACACCAGATTACTTCAAAATTCAGTCAACTATTTTGTCTGTGGCTGGTTAGTCTGATTATATTAACGTCCATTTTACCGATTGACCGATTATGGCGAGTTTTTCTATTGGCTGGTAAAAAAAAAAGATTATTGAGATTATGTAATTAGATTTCTGTCAATGTTAGATGTGTCACTGGTGTTGTTTGCAGGCCTGTGTGCTTCTCTGTGGAGGACATGGTCCTGGAGGCTACTGTGGTGCTGGCTACTCTGAGCGACTCTGAAAGCAAGGGCTCCTCTCAGCCTACACAGACGCTGGCCCCTTCTACCCCCAGGTAACAAACACTGTGCTGTCACTTTCAATCCTGTCTGCAATCATTAGGATCTCATCAGCACAGTTGCAAGGATTATAAAAAAATAAGATTTATTTTCTTCATTATTGTTATTTTGACCCGGCAGCGTCCTTGTCACAACTGATATCTTTGTAGGCTCAGTTTCACTGATCTACTGTGACGGTGTATTCAAAAGTATAATTGAATCTTCCCACAGGGCTACCTGAGCTTCTCTCCTGGCACTCAGTCAGGGAAGTTTGCCCTCACTGGCTGTGTTTAGCTTCCTGACGGCATTGTGTTAACAGCAGACAGCCTTGTGTCTGTTACAGAGATAAATAGGGCAAGTCCAGGACTTATGTTTATGTTAGAAGTCTGTAATCCTTATTATCCTTATGCTAGCCTGCTTGGCTGTTCTGTCAGTGTCACAGTCCTGCTCTGCTTACTTTCTCTCTCTCTCTCTCTCTCTCTCTCTGTGTTGTACTGTGTTTCTGACATTGCTCTGGGTGGATCCTGTCTGACTGTTGAACATCTGGGTAGTTTGTTGCTCGGATTGCTTGTGTGCACAGCTGGGGGTCTGCAGAGACATGGCTGACGTGATGAGCAGGCAGTTCTTTAGGGCTCCTGTCCACACTGTTCAGGAATTCAACTGCAACCTGCACTCCTTAACCTTTATTATGCCTCCGCGCCGGCGACAGCCATTATGTTTTATGGTTGTCTGTGATTTTCTCAGGAACACCTTGAAGGATTTTCTTCAAATTTTGGCACAGACGTCCACTTGGTTTCAAGGATGAACTAACTGGTTTTGGGCCATGACTCAAGGATGAATATGCTTATTACGATAAACTTTCACACACGTCTAACAGCATAAAAATGCAGAAGTAATGACGTTATATATTCAGAGGGTTAAAGGTCAACTTCACTGTGACGTCAGCAAAAACACTTTTCTGGCCATTATTCATAACTCAGGAACTGAAGGGGAGACATTTGGTCGAAATACTGAATTGACGACACTAGTCTTAAGTGCCCACCTCGAAACTGTGGTGATTGTATAGATCCTCTGTGCTATCGGGTTGAAGAGGTGTGAAGCATCCATGTTTTAAAATGTGTAGCTTCTATGCAGCAACATCCATATTTGAAGCATTGCCTACTGTCATGGCTACAACTTTGTGTTCCTCTTGAAGTCCGCCAACAGCTCATTGGTTGTGCTGATATTGAGCTTCAGGTGATTGTCGTCGCACCATGTGACAAAGCTCTCTTTAAGTCCCCTGTAAAAAAAAATAGTCTCAGCATGTTTCTCACTGGAATACATGTGAATACAGTGATAACATTTCATGAAAAAAAAACACTTAATACCTTATTAAATTGCTTTAAAGTCTTCACTACATATGTTATATGAGCCTGGTCAAGACATTGACGTAAACTGCAACTTGACTGGTTAGCGTAGCCATACAACCGCAAGGCGGTAATTGTAGTTTTCTAGAAAACTTGCTTCCATGCTGCCTCAGGGGCTTTTTGAGGTTGTCTGGAGATTTAAAAAAAAAAAAAAAAAAAAATCTGCTTGCTCTCTTCTTCCTGCAGTGCGCCTCTTTGTACTTCTTGAGGTTGATGACATGTAGTGCGGTTACATGCACAGGGTTGTTTTGTTACTGTGCTCAAAGCCACTTTTAGTAACAGCTAATACAGAGCTACACGCCCTGTTCATGAATGTCATTTGTAAAGGGGAATAAACATAATGTTCTTTAAACATTTTTAACTCCTAAAGTCAATAATAATTTCAGGTTTATTAGTCTCGTTATATTTGACCGTTTTAGTCAGAATGTAACTTAACATCTTGGTTATTGAATATGTTGTTTAGACACCACTTCCACCAAAAATGTTTCTTATTGTCAGAAAATGTGTCTTTTCAGCCTTGTGGGTGTAGTGTTGTGTGAAATTTACTCTCCAGCCTTTGTGTCCTCTTTTCTCTGCCTTTTAATTGGCCATTCCATGGCATTAACACATCTCCACTCCCTCCATTAGATATTTAAAGCGCCCATATTATGCTGATTTTCAGGTTCATAATTGTATTTTGAGGTTGTACCAGAATGGGTTTACATGGTTTAATTTTCAAAAAACACGATATTTTTGTTGTACTGCACATTGCTGCAGCTCCTCTTTTCACCCTGTGTGTTGAGTTCTCTGTTTTAGCTACAGAGTGAGGCATCTCACTTCTGTTCCATCTTTGTTGGGAGTCGCACATGCGCAGTAGCTAGGTAAGGACTACTAGAACAAGAAGCTAGCGCTGCTAGCGGTTAGCCACCTCGTTCTCAATGGCAAAACACTGCTACAACACCATAGATCTACTTACATGTCCCTCGTCTGCAGGTATTCCACGCAAAGTTGGAAGTGCGCCCTCGTTTAGAAGAAGTCTCCCGGCTAATCCTGCCTTGTACTGACCGAAATTGGAGAAACAGCTAGCCGATGTGGTATTAAAGTGGTTAGCACACACCAAATGTTTCGGCCGATGACGTAGACGGCCCTGCCGATTTTGACCAGCTGTACACATTCAGAAACCTGTATCTCACTCAAAACAGCATGGTTTTTTTTTTTTTTTTTTCAAGTTTGAATGCGTGTGGAAGCACAAAATAACACCCCAAAAAAAGTTCTTTTTTCATAATATGGGCACTTTAAGTAACCATAATCCGCATGCTCAGGAGTCAAATTTCACTGAGACATACAGTGACTTCACAGCGTTGTGTGCACTGGGACAGAATTGTTAGTTTGCTGCTACAGAACATGGCACTGTAAACCACAATTACACTGCACACAATGTAATGACTATTTTTGCCAGCATAGGAACTGATTACTACTATTACTATTATCTGGGTAGAAAACGCTTGCCGCAGAGATGAGTGTGTTGTGTGTTTCCAGGTGTGCAGATGCTGCTGTTCTACCTGTGGGTGCGTGTGAGGCAGACAGCAGTAAGGCTCAGCATAGTCCTGCTGTGATGGAGATGATACCATCCAGCCAGGGCAGCCCTATAACCAACCTACCTGCTCTTATGCTGCTGCGGCCTGAGACTGATGACCCCAACGGGCGCGGTGTAGCTGATGAGGCCTTTGCCAGCGCCACCTTGTCTCCTGCTTCCTCCATGGTAACAACAGCTTCCTGTTGGGTTTTCATTTTTACTGGGAATCTCTCTGAAGCTTGCAGGCTTTAGGTTGCGTTCACACTCACTGTGTCCTTAAGGCCGTTTTATGGTTCTGCGGAGGCTCCGTGCAGAGCTTTCACCGTAGCCTATGTAAGTGGCCTGATGTTTATACTTGTGCGCTGGTGTGTGCGTCGGGCCGGCGTGTGTGTGTGTGTGTGTGTGTGTTGGGAGTGTGTTAGAGCGAGGGAGAAGTGAGAGAGTGACGGCGATTAGCTTCGGAGCGAGTACCGACTCTAGAGTCATAGTGAGAGAAACAAAGTGTCTCCCGTGTGTTTTGTGACCAAGGATGGAAATCTGGAGCAGGAAAAGTTAACCCTCTCCTTGATTTAATGTTGTTTATGGAGAAGGAGAACCAGGAAATGAGTCAGGGGAAATGCAGCGCTACCGAGCCACGGCCGAGCGACGTGTAGTTAAATTTTTCGAGAGGTGCACGTCAGGCTAGGGCGCAGGGTCCGGCGTAGACGCATAGGGGTCTGCGGGGGCACACCGTCGATTCGACGCAGAAGCATAAAACGGCCTTTACTCAGACAGTGCGGCGAAAACGCAGGTCTTCCCATTCATTTCAAAATCCGGGTAAGTGCGCAGGGGGGAGCTGACAAAACTCCCTGTGCAGCCTGTGGCAAAAAAAAAGATGAGACAGATTTAACTTTTGGAGAAACACAACACGACTTCCCCCTGCGGTGGCCAGTCATGTAAACGGCGATCAGACTTGGCAATCTGTTTTGAGGCGGTGTGAGAGTCCTGTACGGTAAACCGTACACATCACTGACTACGTTTACATGCATATTCCGGTTTTTGCCCTTATTCCCGAAAAAAGACGACATTCCGACTAAGCTGTTTACATGGCTAATGAAAGTGAATATTCCCGTTTACATGTAGCCGTGCAAAATACGATTTTTTCAAAGTTTACCAGCAATACACGTCCAAAGAATGCCTCTAAAACCCGAATAATACCGGAATATCCCACGTTTTAATCAGAAAATGCTATATTCGGAAAAAATGAATGTTTCCTGCAACTACAGAGCACAGTCCCCAAATCTCTCTTGTTTCTCTCTTTTACATCACACAAATGGGCCATTTAAGAGACACTCCCACTGAAGCACAACCCCACGGCGAATGGCCGGATGGCTTTTTCTAGTCTACATGGGCCCTTATGGTTTCCACAGGATGGGTGGCATTGTGAAGTGCCAAAGTGCTTTAAGCGTTTTACTTTGACCTCTACTGGAAGTATGCCCAGAGTGCCGTACTGCCTCACCACATGAGGTGTGACTGAAGAAGACAAGCAAGGTGCCACTGGACATGAGGGATGGGAAGTCTTTTGTTACTCCGTGTTGAATGTTTTGGTCTGGCGATCATATATTTTTTGCACCCTCAAGAGGTGAACATCATCTCGTCAGACGCGGTTCTAGAGACCTGACGCAGCGTTCGTATTTTCTTTTGTCGTATCAAGGACAAGTAACGAAAAATCGAATTACAATAAAAAAAAAAAAAAAAGCAACTCATTCCTGATATAAAATATACACTTAACATATGTTGTCGTCTATTTCCACATAGATCTGCTCCCTCCTGTTCAGGGCCTCAGAACACGACGATGATGGCTGTGCTGCCAGACTGCCTGTTCTGGCATGCTACAGTGACGAAGAGGAGAATTTGGAGGAAGACTACACAAGAAGCCCTTCCCTTTGAGAACAGGGCAGAGCTTGTGACTTGTGGTTTGTTAAAAAGTAGGCCACAACATTCAAGTGTATGATAGGATCTTAATTCATTTGTATTTGATGTACTTTTAAAAAGTTTTATAAGCAGCATGGCGTTTGTAGCTCAACGCTATAGCTTTGCTTGTTTAAATTATTTTCAAAGTGTAATCTTTCCCCACAATGTTCAGATGGAAATTCAAGAGAATGTATTTTTAATGATTATTTATCAAATAATACATCAATTAATTTATTTAGGTAACTATATTGTGTGAAACATATTTGTGATAGCATGTAACACCAGTCTGTTGATGGTAACTGGTAGTATGCCTGATGTCTGAGGAATGTGGGAGTACACACACAAATCGTACAAGGCGTTCTTAAACAATATCTTTTTCTAGAGCGGAGCCTGACTTCAGTGAGGTGTACACACACTGGATGCAGAGCTGTGTGATGATTTGTTGATGTGAAAATACAGCCCTAGAGGCAACCGGCATAGAAGTAAACGCCTCTGCAGTGTATTGTTCAATACTCAAGCATGCCAAATAGTGTTCTGATCTAACACCAACTGCTGGTTTGTGCTCATATCACAGCCATCTAATACACAAGAATAATAAATACTATACTCTTTATTTAAATATTGTACAGATTTGAAAACTTTTTTTTTTTTTTTTTTTTTTTTTTAAAACAGAGCTTAGATCTTCATTGAACTGTACACCCAAAATATATACAGACACATGCTCTGGTTGTAACAAAGGGTTTCAAAGAGGAATAGGAGAGGTGACAGGGCAGGTGTGAGTCAGGAAGCAGGAACCACAAAGCTAACAGTGGCAGTTCCATCTGACTGGGAGAATTGCTTCATAATATTGTTAAGGCTGCTTAGATTGTCCTCAGTGCTAGAACACTTAAAACTCCCATTTTGACCATTCACTGCTCTTCCATGCCCATTTTTAAAAAAAGGACACCTGACACTTGCAGTCTTCCAGTGGGAACTTGTCAGCTTAAGTAGGAATACAGTCCATGATAGTGCCGATTGTAAACAGTGATCTGAAGATCCACAGGGAGGAGTTTCTAAGCGTTTGATGGCTTTAATCACTATTCCTAAGCTCCTGACTGTGTGCAGAGTAGCAGATTTCAGGAGATGAAAGGTTTACGTACTGTAGGTACAAATATCTAGTGTTAAGACAGCAGGGCATGATGGGAAAGCTGTTTTGACTCTTTTTGGCTACCTAACAGTTTCCAGCTTTGTGTTCAGCACCTAGCACATAGTCAGGGGTTTAAGGAATTATAGACATTTGCCAGGATCAACCACACCTGATACAAGGCACATCATTAGAACATTACACAAAATATGGATTTATACTAAGAAATATTTTCAAACTGTGGGTGAAAGTGGTGGTAAATGCAGAGTGCAAATCTGTAATGATGTAATGGAAACATGACAATTTTTCACATGAAATCGGCAGTGACCCCACTTAAAAATGTGCCTTTGGAGGTCTGAAGCGGGGGGGGGGGGGGGGGGGGAGATATGGAAATGCTGATTGTTAACAGTTTCTAAAGCTACTCTGATGTGATCAGTCCAAAGAATTCAACAATACCACTGAACAAAGTTACAAAAATACATTTCCAACTTCCTCTGTGTTGAGCTTTTTCAGATATGCTTATTAAGCTTTGTGCGTTTGAGGCTGCGACACCGATTCAGCCCCGTGGAAGTGGAGAAGTGTGTAGCCTTCACATCCATTTCATACAAACTAATGACACGTATCAATAGTCTCACTGATAAGCACACAAGTGCATTCATCACACATACACATATCCATAGACACATCACATGTAATTACAGCAGCTGTGAGATTAAAGGGAGGCCACCAGTTTGACACAACATATATCTGGCGAGGCTTTTTGAACTATAAAATCCTCATCTTAACCGCCGTTAGATAACAAAATGTGTGCAAGACTTGAATTACACTTGCATGGAAAAGGCAGCTGCTGCTCTTTATCAAATCTTATTGGATCACCCTGCCAAGACACTAACCACAGATGTATAAATGTCACATACACTCATTTTTTTGCAAATATTGAACATAACATCCCAGAACAGCACACCGGTCCTCAAACATATGCTCCCTGCACCCGCACACAAGGTTCCAGGCCCTTTGACTGAGGTAACTACCACTGTATCATTGGCTTGCACAAAGCAGCCATTTATTGAGCCCTCATGCCGCCATCTCCCGTGCGGTTCCCTTCTTAACACTACTGATGGACTGTATCTTTCCCTTCCAGCTGCCCAGCATGGGGCCGCTTTAAAAGTCTACAACCCATACCGTCTGGCTACATCTGCCTCGGTCTCTGAATCTCAACTTTCCTCCCTGCCCCACGATCCTCATCTCCAACGTACGTGATGACTGCTTATCCGTGGCAATGGGATTATCCAGAGAGCACTGGAACACTGCAAAGATGCCAACAACGCAGACCGGCCAAGAGGACTCATCAGGCCTCTAGTCCCCTTTATTCAGCCACTCTCTGATGTAAACAATCACAGAGAATTGGGCATGTAAGAGGTTTTTTGGGGGGGCAGAAAGGGGTCGATGGTCAGCTGGGGGATGAGGCAGAATAGAGTCGATACGTGTGGGTAAAGCATCTGACATCAGTCCTTCATCCTGACCGGCAGGAATCAAAGCAGTCCATCACCTGCAGAGGCAGATGCCCCCCCCCCCAGCCCCGTCACAGCTCCACACAGACTAGTCGGTGTATTCTGCCACTATAGACAGCAGCACTGTGATGTCATCTGGCTTTCCTCCTGGGCAGAAAAGAACAATATCCTGTTAGGATGTTGCTAAGCTAAAATGTTTTTTTTATTTATATATATATATTTCAACCTAAAAAATAGCCATGTCGCATACCATTGTCCACCTATTTAATAAAGCTTTGAAAGCAAAAAAAAAAGAAGGACATGCGCTTCAGATTCCATTCGGTCCAAGTAGAACTGAGACACTCACCTCTTACATTCAGTCCGTTGTCGCAAGCAAACTGTGCAAAAGGCGACATGTAGTTGGGGTCATACGCCAGTACGTGGGCCTGCTCTGCGATGCTGCGGGCGGTCTGCTGGATGCTCTCGTAGTTTGTGTTCTTTGGAGCGAAAAAAACAAAAGCAGGAATGAAGTTTGCAATTCCGGACATAGGCCGGACCAACCTGTTTGGGCCTCGGCGTGACTCACCTTGAGTTTCTTCAGCTCTTGCAGGATCATGTAGTCAGGCATGTTGTCGAAGAGCCCGTCGGTGGCGGTGAGGATGATGTCACCCAGCTGGACGTCGAAAGAAGAGCTGTCTGCTGCGTCAGGGCTGCAGGCACAGACGCAGTCAAGTCAGGCACAGGACACCGCACGCAATGAAGTCGGTCATTTCAGCGATTTGAGATTTAATTGGAACGGGGGTTTTGTCTCACAGTGAAAACTAAAATACAAACTGACACTAGCATCCGCAAACTTATGGCCGTTTAATTCTTTCTCCCTTTACAACACCGTGCGGGAAATCTGTCCCGTCTGACCTGATAACTAATCTGAACCTTTAACCCGGCTTCTCCTCTCTCCGATTACAGCACCACTGACCACTTGGAAAGCTAGACTCCCAATTGCTGCTGATATTTCATCTTGGTTACATAAACGTAATCACATGTACAGAATCGGGACAAATTCAAAGAATTCTCACACATCTTTTTTTTTTTTTTGTGGAAAAAAAGCATGCTTCAATTATGATGGTGGGTGCTACAAATACATATAGGCAGCTGCTTAGACTGTCAGTGTCAAGTTAAACTTCTTGGAAAATGCCATTAACCCTGCTGCACACCCCCCCCGAGTCAGTTATGAATGTTATTTATTACAAAGTGCATCATGAAACATTGAGCCAAAGCTCTCAGGGACAGCCTGTCCTGTGACTTTGATGGCTCTGACATTATAGTTCACATGGGAAAATAAAAAAAGTACAGCAGCTAGGTAGAAAGACACTATTACATATGCATGTGCCGTGCAGCGAGACACGGCGGCACGTGGCCCCTGACACATTGTCTCAACACACTACCGCCGCTGCATTCACAAAACACCGCGGCATGCGAAGGGCTGCAAGCACGACAAAATGTTCTGCGGTGCGTTGTCAGCTAAGCGCCTTTGTTATATCTGCATGTGATCTGTGTGGCTTTATTACATCTGCTGTACGGAAGACATTGCCTCCTCTCCATCAACTCTTCCATTTACTATTGAGGCTGTATGTACTGTCCCTAAATACACCAGTTCAGATGGTTTTTGTACTGCCTGTTGGGTGCCTCACCTGTCACTGAGGACGGCTCCTTCGGCCCCCGGGGGGGCGATAGACAGTTGGAAAGGCGTGTTGAAGTAGTGCTGCTGCTCGTCCGAGCGGTGGACCACCTCCCCTCCCCGGACCAACAGGAAGCCAGAGTCTCCCAGGTTGGCTGCGTGTAGCCGGTGACTCTGCCGGTCCAAAACCACAATGCAGGCCGTGCTGCTGCCTGAAGACACACACAGACACACACACGCCCTGTGAAGTCTGATTTCCAACCGGACAATTTAAAGAGAACCTCACCAACCCCGACATCACGAGCATCAACGGTAGTGAAAGCTGTTTGAATATTCTGCTTATCGGCACGTTTGTCCAATTTGTGTCTCGTTACATCAGTCGCACACACAGTACTGTCCATCTTCTATCTGTGGCCAATACCGCATAATGCGTCGTTATCAACTGGTACTGCTAACAATAGCTAACCTCGTTATTGTCTGCAAACAGCCTGAAAACAGGCCTCCTTCCTCGGGTCTTTCTACAGCTACATAGCTTAGGAGATTCCTCTCCGTTTATGGAAGGATACCCATCTGGAGTGTGTTCGGGAGACTGAATACACAAACTTGACGTACCACAATCAGCAAGAATGTTTGGAGTTCAACCGTGTGGGAGATGGTGAAGAGGAAACATGAGCTAGTGGAGCGGGTGGACAAACGTGCAGCCACACCCTGCTGCTGACTCATTCGGCCCACCAAAATATGCTCTCTGGGATCAACCTTGAAAACCCCCCCACCACTCCCTTCACACACTTGTGACTCACTCCCTTTCTTCGTGCCAGCAGCACAATTATACACACACACTGCCGGCATCAAAAACATTCCCTCTGCAGTGAAGGAACAGCACAATACAGTGTTGTTTCCCCCTGCTGCACATGTGATAAAAAGGGATGGAAAAGTACTGGCACTGGCACAGACAGAGATCTGTTCCCAACACACGCAGTCACTGATGTTATACGTTTGTGCATGCTTTATGGTTGGGAAGCGGTGTGAAGGAGGAAAGGGATTCTGAAAAGTGTCCTGCATGGAGCAATTCAGGACAAGAGACATTCCCAGGCTGCCTTAATGCGATCTGGCGGTTCTGACTCATGATGAAAAAATCTCCATCCAGCCACTACCTAAGTAAACAGGCGGAACAAACAACCTAACCCTAAAACAGTGCGCTCCGATCCAAACCACATGGAAAATTTACCGGTTCCTTGGCACGCACAGTATGCCCTTCACAACTTTACTGTCGTGCGTCGTGCGCGGCATGGTTCTTAATTATTTTAGTGAGGTTTTGAACAAGGTTAGAGGCGCTGAGCAGGAAACCTAGGAGTATCATGGTCTGCAGTCTGGTGATAACACGTTTAATACAAACAGGTCGGAAAAGGAGGAGACCTTGGCAGTGTTGTTGTACTCATCAAACTAGATAGGATCATCACAATAACTGTAGAGGAATTAACAGGGTGATGACCAGTAGGGCTGTGTTCGATACCGGTACCTATACCGTGACTCTGACGCCGGTTCCTAAAACGATACTTTTTTTTTTTTTTTTTTTTTTAATACCAATTTTATAAAACATTACACGTTACGGCACATATCTTTTTATTCATTTTTCAGCTCCTACTACGTGTGCGTAACCTAGAGTTTTTCCTGCCTGCCTCTATGACGTGTAACGTTAGACAGCCAATCACAATCATTATTAGATCTTGGTAGAAGCACGCTGTGTGCTTAATGGCTCACTGACGCCGATGAGATTTACTCCTTAGGTGTTGAAATTGGGTATTGAATGATGAGGCTTTTTGCGATACTCGATACTTTAGAGGCAATTCGGTCGGTACTATTTTTGGTAGCCTACTGTACTTAACCCTTGTGTTGTCTTCGTTTCAACCTTGAAAAACACTTTTTTCTGACATTTGTGACGCCTTTTTTCACAATTTGTTTTTGCTTTTTCCAACGTTTTAAATTTAAAATGTTTTCTTCTACACATTTTCAGCGCTTATTTCTACGTCCAATATTTTCTGATATAAAACAAAAATTTAAAAACGGGCCAATGTGACCCGAAGTCAACACAAGGATTAAATAGCCAATATGGACTTTATTTTCTTTATTCATTGAAGCCTCTAATGTTTACAGGCTTGTGGTGATGCACAATGTGCTATAGGTGCCAAAAAAACTGCCACTTACACTTTGTGAGAAAAAAAATCGTGGCAGAGAATCGTGATATCAATTCTAAGCTTAAAAAAATCGTGATTCATATTTTCCCCCGAATTGTGCAGGCCTAATATATATAGCAGCAAAATATACAGACATGCTGGTACCACAGATGGTGGACATGGCCTGAGCATATTGTTGCTTTTCCCAGGCACTGGTTATGAACAGGAATATTCATTCACATAAACACAAAAAGGTATTCTACAGTATAATGCTGTCTACTTTAATGTGCATTATGAACATTGGGATCCTGTGTTTCCGGTGGCTTTACTCACCCAGCAGGGGCACTTTGTTCTGCAGCAGCTCGTAGTAGCTGCTGGTGAGGACTCCCACTGGGTTGCTGGGGACGAAGCGTCCTTCCTTCACCAGCCTCTCGCACGTCTTCATCAGTGTGCCTGAAAACTGCGATGGGTCTACTCCGTAGTCTCGCCAGCCGCCTACTCCATCTGCTACACCTAAAAACATACAAGTGTTTATTTTTTAAATGATTGGAATTCATAATTTTCACCTTAACAGTCCAACAACTCCCCCTTCTATCACTAACATACTGTATGTATTAGGTACGGTACCTAATACTGCTTTTTAAACTTTTTTTTTTTTTTTTTTTTTAATGTAAACGGCTCAAGTGCAAACAAGCTCAGAAACATAATCCTCATTCTTGACATTGCTCAGACTTGCTCCACAAGCGAGGATCTTGCGAGAAGCAAGAACAATGCCATGCAGCTGCACAATATAAGAAAAACAATGGCCACTTTCACCAAGATGCAAAAAGGACATCCAGTACAGAAGAAGAAAAAAGAATCAAGGAAATGTCACAGAACGCATAAAACAGCCTCCGTCAGTAAGAAGTTCATCTCTGACCGCCACTGTTTAAGTCATTCCTGATTATATTATGGAGGTGAGTTCATCTGATCATCTACAGGAGCTCTTTTCAATCATTTAAAAACATAGCTAGATGTTAGGTAGCTAATTACGTTTAAAGGCCCCCAGTGATCAATATATTTTGTCTCTTGGCTGCAAAACATAAAATCTGTGATTCCCCAAATGTAAGCCTGCGTTCATCTTAATATAGAAACACGATCGGTTTTGTAGGTTAATAAAAGCACTTGTTCCCATAGGAGCATTTGGTCAGGTCAAAGATTTTCCCAGAAAGGAAACTTTAGCCTCAGTACTCCTAGGACTGCCCATACAAGGATGGCCCTCTGCGTCTCCTCAGCCTGTGCCAGAGAACAGAACAGAACAGAACAGAACAGAACAGAGAAACAGGCCTGCTCAAAGCAAGCACAGAACTTTGCAACTAGTCAAACCTTCCAAAAAGAAATAACCTGGCTTGGTGGAAATGCTTGGTCCTGATTTTGTATGGTTACTTGTGTGTCTTTGAATAGCACAAGTATGCATCAGCACACAGCCCATGAAGCAGAGCTGCACGCTCCTGCAGATGTGTTAAATAACAGGTTGTTTATATAGGATTCAAGGTCTCTGTGCTGAAGAGCCATTTTAATCCACCCTAAATAGAGATTTTAAAGCCTGCATTGTTTTTGTGTACCTAAAACAGTGACGGTGCGAGGAATGAATTATCCACACAATAGAGATGCAGGTTCAAGCCTACCGAGCTTAGAGAAAATGCTGCAGTGTGTCGCAGGTAATCAACACAGAACAAAATGCAAACAAATACTCAAGTGAAGTTAGCAGCGGGTATATGTGAAAGCACCCACTCCGTTCATTCAGTGGGCACTTCCATGAGCCTTCTGAACTGTAACTATATTATTTTGCTCGCACGTGCAATCCAACCTTCGAATAAGGTATTTCAACCTTCTGATAAAGGGAGTGACCTTTGACCTCCCACTCACGTCATAGCCAATGTTACACAAGGTGATGTCGCATTGTTTGGTTAATGCTTCCCTAGCAAACGAAGCACACACTCACCCAAAACATCAGCTGTTCGGTGTCGGGCGATGAAGCATGCGTCGTCCCCATAGCACATCCCTTTCTTCAGGATGCCTTTACGAAAGTCCTTGCCAAAGCCACAGCTCGCTGTCACCAGGCTGTAGTCGCGGCCGTCTGTCTGAGAAAGTCCGCCGATGACAGCTCTGGCCACAAGTCTACCGTACGACAGGACGGACAACATCACCTACACACCAGTTCCTACCAAAACAAACCGGCCAAGCTAGCAACCCTGCTAGCTTAGCGGCGATGTCCAATGTTGACTTGCTAACGTGAATGGAGATGTGCGGCTGAGCTAGCCAGACACTGCCGCCGACAACAGCCGCCACGCACGCATACGCAACGATTTAAGTACGGACTCGGGGAGCTTTTGTTCCTGCGCCGTGAGATCTGGATGGGGAAAAAAAAAAAATTCACCGAAAAAAGTCGCCTCTTCCACGCCAAAAGACTAGTAAGTGCTGGTTCTCTGCGGCCATGGTGTCAGTCCTGCCTTTGAGACACTATATAACACAAAGTGTGACCCGGTTGCCCTGTGGCCTCACACACTGCGCTCAGCTCTGCTAGCAAGGTCTTGTGACTGCTCTGACGTCAGACATCGTTACGCAATCTACGTTTCCTAATAAGGAAACCCAACTTCAGTCAGCCTCTATCTTAAGTAATACGAGGACAAATTAACTTAAAATGGCTATATGAAAAGATTTTTTTTTTTTTAGTATTACGTTTGTTTTCATACTGACTTGTAGCGCTTTGTGTATATGCAATATATATTTCACACCTCACTTGCCGAATTGGATTTTGCACTATATTCTGTCTCCCCCTTGTGGGTGTTGCCTGATGGGAGCCCAACCATAGCAATTTACAATTGAATTTCAGTTTGTATTGTGATTTTTAAAAGCTAAAGTTTGAGGAAGAAATGACATTCAGATACCAATATCGCCCTAAAATACACTCAAAGTTTATTAGAAAGATTTAGACATTACAAGAGTGCTTATTAATTCATTTAGTTTAGCACAAGACCTGTTTAAAAATGTGATGATGCAGTGCAAGTCAATATCCTATGACACCAACCGTAAATAAACTGTAAATAAAATTGTACATAAGTAAACAGGTTTTTGTGACTTTCCCCCCATTGGTTTTTATAGCCATTAATACCCATTGCCGACATTACCGTGAGAAAAAGACAAATGAATAAGACATGAAAGGAATTGGAAAAATTGTGCACAGCTTGAAACAAAGGCATTCCTGTGCATAAGTAGCCATATTAAATTTCTCCTGATTGAACAGTCATATGTGGCAAAGACTAGCTGCAAAATGGAGTGCAAAACACCTGAGGTTTTCATGGTGACATATCAATTTACCCCTGTGAACAAAACAACAAAATATTTTGCTTTCATCGGGTAGGAGTGAACATCTTTTCAGTATTGGCAGCACGAAGGAGAACCAATCCTTCAAATGCAGAAAACGAAAGCAGAACAGAGGAATGAGACTCCAGCAATTTGTCGCCCCCACTCATTTCTTGGCTTGCTTGGTGACCATGTTGCGGGGGGGTGTCACAGGACGGCTGCCGTTGGGCTTCTTCTTCTCAGCTGGTTTCAAAATCTACAAAAAGGAATATACGTTGCTGTCAAACACGCTTAATAAAGACGCCTTTCCTTTTGCAGCGGAACCAATGTTCATCCAACACAATATTCAATTCTCAAAAAAAAAAAAAAAAAAAAACATTTCTGGACATTTGTGAAGGCTGTTTTTTCATTATTTACATTTTCAATTCATTAAAATCAACAAATAATACATTACATAGAAAATAATATTGATATGTTACTTTTTTTAATGAATGTTCTATCTGTAGTCACAGATGTTGTTCAATTGTTCCAATTGTAATTTTAGAAAAAAATATGACTTACACTTTTATTAGACATACTGTGCAACTGTAACATACGTCTCAATTGTACAACAATGAACTACATACAAACTGGTTGTTATTAGTAGTACCTAGTGTTTAATGTGTAAGCGCTTGATCTTAAAAAAGTGGAAATAAGGCCACTTGTCTACTAGATAGAACTGCTAAAAGAAATGATACCAAGGTGCAGAATTAGGAGACAAAATGTCAGTACATTTTATTGCACGAGCTTGCGCGTTAAGTATTTTAGGACAATGTGATTTACAAACAGGCACATTTGCCTTTGCACCTTACCTGAAAAGAGCACATGAGGGTCTCATCCACGCTCATCATGGCACCAGCGTTGTCAAACTCTCCACAATAGTTAGGCGCTGAGAACAAAGTGACAAGCTGCCTCTTTGCGAAGAATTCATAGCCATCCTCAACAACCTGCAAGTGAGATGATAATAATAATAATAATAATAATAATAATAATAATAAAAGAAAACACACTTAGAAACCACTCCTTGAATCAATGTTTTGTCATGAAGAGTGTATGATATAGTCCTCCTTTTGGCCCTACTTCTTCAGGTCTTTTAATTTTTTTCAAATAAAGCAAGGGGAAAAAAAAAAAAAAAAAAAAAAAAATTCTGTTAAACTGGTGACAACCACTAGACATATGCAACCAGGGGTCTTTATCTTCAAGGGGTCCCAACCCAAAAAAGGTTGAGAACAAACTGTCCAGCGCACAAAGCGCAGTATTATGCCAGTTCTCTGCCCAGTACGTGTTGTACTGCAGTCCTTGTGTCAAGTGCATTCAGCATATTAAAAAAAAAAAAATAATATATATATATATATATATATATATATATATATATATATATATATATATATATATATATATATATATATATATATATATAGCCGTGTCATATTTCTGTTTATAATCTTTACATCTATTTATTTAACCTAGATTCAGTCCTCACCATCAAGTACTTGGCACTCCTTTTAATGTTGCTTCTATTGTGTATTGAGTTTTTATGTAAATGTGTCTTAAAGTGTCCTGCCTGGGTGTGATATGTCTTTAAAACTTTTAATGAGCCCTTTTAACAGTACTCTTTGCAAATGCAAACCAAAGACAGATTTCCGCCTGTTTGCACACATAAAAAAGTATAGTAGTATAAGTATTTTCTATTCTAATAACAGAGGGCATTGTGATTACCTGATGGGCACGACAGATCAGATCCAGGTCGTGCTTGTGCAGGAACTTGGCCACCACCTCTGAGCCAAAGGTAAATGATACACCCCGGTCGTTCTCCCCCCAGCCCAAAACATCCTTGTCTGGATCAGACCAGAGCAAATCGCACAGCAGACCTTGGTCGGGGACATCAGTGGGGCGCATGATGCGTCTGATCTGCTCCATGGACTGAAGGTCAGGCGAGAGTCCTAAACGGAACAGCAGTAAAAGTACAAATAAAACACACTGATACTGAGGCCGATATCTATTACACAGGGGTAAGGCCTACGTCACAAACTGCAAAGACAGCATTACCTAACCGTTGTGTTGTCTTCCATTGGACCATGCACTTGTCGTCCTCCCGGGCCGAAACGAAGAAATCCACACTTTCTCTGACGTTTTTGTCCCTTTTTTAAATCAACACTTTTGGCGCTTTTTTTGTTGCCGTTTTACACTTCTTTTCACTACCATGTATAACCACCACTAACACCAACTTATTACTAGTTTTACACGTATTTTGGAATTCATGGTCATTAAACCTCATTTACAGGAAATTATACCTAATCCTTGAGTTAAAAAAGCAGAAATTATGAACTATTTAGACTAATATTAAAGGAAGGATAATCACAGACTGGTATATATCAACGTTCAGTTGGGATACCGTTTCGAAACATTTCAATTTCTTTGTCAAATGCTAAAAAAATTTAACTAAACACCCCAAATTCTATGAAATTAGAGATCCGATCTTTTGTTGTACTTGCGAAGCACGTTGTATGAAATCATCCATGTTATTTTTGGTTAATTAAAATGAAAAAGATACCCATTATTCTCTTATAGACATTTAGAAAATGGGTCAAATTTGACCCGAAGACAACACAAGGGTTAAGACAAATGGGAGTGGCTGACATCAAAAAAGGCACAGAAAAAACAAAACACACCTCCGTGGCAGCAAAAGATCTTCTCATCAACGATGGCGGCAATAGGGAGGCAGTTAAAACAATCTGTGAAGGTCTTCCAGAGTTTGATGTTGTACCTTCTTTTACCTAAACATTTAAGGGAAAAAAAAAAATAATAATACATTTTCAATTCAGCTTTTTTTTTTTTTTTTTTAAGCAATAAGGGCACTTCTGCTGCTGCACATGTACCAAGCTCCATCAAAGACATCATCCATATAGACTCTGTGTGAAGACTAAAAAAAGTAGGGCTGCACGATATGAGGAAAATATCCAATTGCGGTTTTTCTTTGGACTGATATTGCAATTGCGATATGATTCACGCTTTTGGAGGGAATGAGCATTTTTGTATGATTATTGTCATTGAAAAAATATTAAAATAACAAAAAAAAAATGATTATGGTGTGATTTTTTCCCCCCTTTAGTCTGTAGGATTCTATGTGGAGGCTGGGATGTCTCTGCAGCACCACAATACTTATTTTGCCTTTGACAAATATTTCACCCCACTAGTCGCAATTTCGATAAAATTGTGATTATGCAGCCCTAAAAAAAAGCCAACATTTGTGTGTGACAAAGTGCACTTAAGTCACACAGTATACAAGGGACAAAACACAGAATTAACACCAGAAATTAACTCAAACCGTCACTACTACAATATACAATAAAACTGATATAAAATGTTTGAAAAAATAAATAAAAATAACTTATTTATAGAGCACCTTTCAAGAAACCCAATGACACTTTAGGAATAATTTTACTGGCCACAATACTCACACTCATCATAGAAACCATATATTCTGTTGATTGAAGCACACTCATGGTTTCCCCTCAGCAGGAAGAAGTTCTCCGGGTATTTGATTTTGTAGGCCAGCAGAAGGCAGATGGTTTCCAAAGACTGCTTCCCCCTGTCCACATAGTCACCCAGAAACAGATAGTTGCTTTCTGGAGGGAACCCCCCATACTCAAACAGCCTCAGCAGGTCATAGTATTGCCCGTGTATATCACCTGCAGGACAAAAAAGGTAAATCAATGCACTTACAGCACCAAAGTGAATTGCATGCAATTGTGTTGAATCGTAATGTGGCATTGTCCCCTTGTTGAAAAAATAATTTAAAAAAATTGCTTTTCATAACACTATACAAATATAGTTTATTTTCTGATAGATATATACACATACAAATCTTACTTACCACAAATCTTGAGAGGGGCCTCCAGTTCCAGAAGAATGGGCTGACTGAGAAAGATCTCCCTGGACTTCAGGCATAATCCACGAATCTCATTCTCCTGCAGCTGGACATTCTTGCCGGGCTTTGCCCCTCTGACTGACAACAAATAAACATAAACAAAGCTAAGCAAAAACAACAGTTGAACAGTTCCAGCAGAGTTGGTCATGCCTGGTACGGTATCTATATGCTGAGGCTGTGTGGGACAAAAGGTGAATATAACGTTACATACCGCGCCGAAATCCGCAATGTTGGTGTTTGTGTACGAGAGAAATACAATGTGTATTGGACCAAGTACCCGGACCGTGCCCGTCAGGTACAATAACATTCTCAACCCAGAAAGACATTAGGTAAAAAAAAAGTGACCATTAAAACTGACTAATTAACGTTAGCTAGTTATTTTACAAGATGTTGAAAAACATAGCTACACTAAAGCTAGACGCGTAACGTTAACGTTATCTAGCTAGTCTAGCGGTGGTCATATCAACATGCAGATAACCAAAGAAATTATTTATATGCAGTACTTCAACATTGCCTTACCTTCTAAAAGACGTTGGATGATACTGTCTATGTTGAGCTTGTCAACATCAGCCATTGTAGCGTTGGTGTTGATAAAATCGATTCAGTCAAATCTAAGGTCTTGGCGTTAACACACTTGTGAAAGCTAGCCCGCTAAGCTAACCTGGCATTAGCTCCCTAATGTTAGCTTCGTTGATTTTCCGGGCTGACGGTAAATATGTTGATGGCGTGACCCTGCTTCTGTCCAACTGTTCGTTGACACGTTTGGCAATCTAATAAGCTACTTAGACATCGCAGTTTAGACTAGTTCTACATCAAATATTGGCTTTTGCTAAGAAACAGGGACTTAAAAAAAAATAAACGTCAACCGCGCTAGCTGTTAGCTAGCGATGGTGTCCCGTCTCAGTTTTTCTCTGCCGCACCTTGTACAGCTAGCCATCTGCTTCAAGGAGGCTGCCGGTAGCTGCTCTGCTGCTGCCCCCTACTGCCCTGGATGGAGAAGAACTCTTTAACCCATTTAATAAAGCTGAGTTTGAGAGTGTAGAAATACAAGAAAAATAGCAACACGTCAACTTGATTATTAAGTAGCCTAGATATTATGAGCATCAGTCTTCACGAAACCACTGTGAAGACAGAAATTCCCTCTCATGAATTATAAATCAAAGATTTTATAATCAAGGGCTTATTATGGTATTTCTACAGTAATTAAGCCATGGCCCTGATTAAGAATGATCAGAATACTAATAATAATAGGACAGCACTATTTTAAAGCATTACATTAGTAGCCTATTATTATGTATAGTTAGCATGCACATACTGATTCTGTTGAAGAAGAAAAAAACGAGCCCTTAAGCATTTTGACGTTCAGTTAGCTGAAAGTCAGATGACGGAAAACACAAGATCGTGTCAACAACAAGCCATTCTGAACTCGGAAGTAGAGCTCTCAAGTAGTTTGGCAGTTGTGATATGATAACCTATATTAACAGGGAACAAATTCATACAGTTGAATGCTCTTGTTATGCTGCTTTCGGTTTTCATAGGGGAGTACTGCTGTGAAATATAATATCATGTAGGCTAGTCAAGCACGTATGGAATCTGGAAAACAAAAACAAAACATTTCCCTTATCAAATGTAACACATTTTTAATGTCATAAAATACTAAATTAAGTTGCACTGTTAACTTTAAAAGTGCTGTAGGTAGGATTGCGAAGATCCAGGGCTTAGCCAAAAAAATGTGAACATCAACAACTTCTCAGTCCCGCCTCCCTTTTCTGCTAAAACACAGAAAAGCCTATGCCTCTCCCCCCACAAGGGAGAATGAATGCATGTGCATGAGCAGTGATTGACACGCTCATGCACACCTCGGCCCTGATTGGTGCATCTGAACAGGGAGTGGTGGATTTTTGCAAATCGCACTACAGGCTGTAGGTGGTGCCAGAGGAGCCAGATTTTTTTTTTTTAATTACCTGTTTCATGTAGTTCTACTCAAACATAGGGTCAGTTTCAGCAAATATGACAGAAAGTTAGTTTTATAAGTCTTATCTACTGCACCTTTAATTACAGATTAGCTTGACCATTAACAGAAAGTAAACAGTATAGACTCATTTTCACATTTTCATCAAAAATGAGCTGATGGATGTTGTTTCGGTTGCAAAAAACAACATCAATTTAATACATATGTATTTTAATCTTCCGAGGTTAAAGTTAAAGGAAAATAGAAATACGTAGACGTCCCTAAATAGACACTGTAGGCTATCTTTGCAATCCCCAGCCAAAGTGTTTAATGAGAGAAACTGGACTGAAACTTAAAGACTATATCCAGCTAATTCTAATAATTATATTTAAATATCCCTACTGAAACAGCTTTTTCTGATGCAACTTTGGGAAGCAAAGCCGCACACAAATCTATATCCCTGGAGCCAAACGGAAAAGAGTAATTGTTGTTCCTCACACTGGGATTAGCTAACATCCTCACAAGCCTGCATGTTTAACCTCCTGACCCCTGGAAATCTCCCACATCATCAAAACGTTATGGTTATGCCAATATTCGAGTGGATCTTTGCAAATATCTTCTTCAGTGCTACTGCCAGTGATACAAACCCTCCCTTCCCTTATTCATTCAGCAAAAACATCTCATAGAATATAGTGTCAGGACATTTTATTAAACACTTCCTTTTCTGTGAGCTCATATATTTTTATTTGACCTATTACATATCAAGAGATCACATGTACACAGTGTGGTATACACACACAAAATATTTCCGCTGTAGTTTGTGTGATATTTTGGCACAAATGTGACCTATTGGTTTAATTGTCCAGCGTGCAATCTCAGGAATCATCTATTCCTGGTCCTTCTCTTCACCGTGTGTGATGACGTGGACCAGATTGTTGTAGTCTAGGTTTCCCGCTACATCTGGTGGGAAGGCGGCAAACATCTGTTCCATCTATGGGTATAAAGTACAATAAAAAGATGATTTTTTTTTTGTTGGAGTGAATGACATCTTTAATTGAACTTATCGATGTCTGACGCAGCGCTCTAACCTCTTCAGGGGTGAACCTGTCTGCCTGGGTCGTCAACATCTCTGTCACACTGTAAAGACAAGCAACGATGATGAGCACACTGGACGCCAGGGCTGGGTATCGCTCAAAACATTTCGATACCAATATATACCGTGACTTCGATAACGGTTCCTTAATACCAATTTTATAAAACTTGTTATTTGTTTTTCAGCTCCTACTACGTGAGCCCTGTCTCTGCACGCAACATAGGGTTTTTCCTGCCTGTCATTACGACGTGTGATGTTAAACAGCCAGTCAGCAGCATTATCAGATCTTGGTAGAAGCCCGCTGCATGCTTATTGGCTCACTGATGCTGTTGAAATTTACTCCTTAGGAATTGAAATTGGGTATTGAATGACAAGGCTTTTTTCGATGCTATAGAGGCAATTCAGTTGGTGTCTAAAAAAGTATTGATCATCTAACTCAATACTTGAACAATGGCTGTAACCCTATTACTTCAAAACTCTAATACTTACTGTTGATTTGTGTTTATCCTACTGTCTACATTATTCTCTTATATTGTCTATATTTAATGCTGGTCTCTAGACTTTATCCTTGCACTATTGGACTTATTTGCACTACCACCATGACACACACTCTTATACAGCACCTTACTATGCATACTGAATCACAGGGTCAGACCCTGCCCTGTCACTGCAAGCATCTCATGCTTATACATCCCTTAGTACATTCTTGTGGATTTTTTATTTAATATCTTTTCTTTTATTGTCCATATTATTCATGTGGATTTGTTATTTTATCACCCTGTTTATGATGTATGTGAATGTTGTGTGTGATGTCTTTAAGCTACTGGGACCTTGAATTTCCCCTTGGGGATCAAAAAAGAATCTATCTATCTATCTATCTATCTATCTATCTATCTATCTATCTATCTATCTATCTATCTATCTATCTAACAGGGCACTATAGACTGTTACTCACAAGTCTTTCTTTAACGTTCCCTTCCCATCAGGATCAAAGACTTTGAAAGCGTTGAGGATGGTCTCCTCCGGGTCAGCACCTGGAGAGGAACAGTGGCAGCTCGGAGTTGATGAAAAATGTAAACAAAGGTAACAACTTTTTTTTTTTTTCTCTCCAAGGATTGCCATGGTCCTGAAATAAATTGATACAATCAGGCTCTGGAATATCCAGAACACTGGCCCTCACCTTTTAGTTTCTCTCCAAACATGGTGAGAAAGACTGTGAAATTAACCGGCCCTGGGGCCTCCGTCAGCATCTCATCAATCTCTTCTTGCTTGACATTTAAACGGCCTAGAGAGGGAGGTGGTCAAAGGTTTAGAGCTGCAACTAACGATTATTTCCATAATTGATCAATCCGACTATTACTTTCTCGAATGATTGATGAATCATTTGGTCAATAAAATGTTACAACCAAAGAGAAATAATGCATCATAATAGCCCTGAATCCTAATGTGATATCCCCATAGTACTTCCAAAAACAAAGATTCAGTTTACTTTACATAAGACAAAGAAAAACAGCCAAATGCTCAGAAGCTGGAACCAGAGAATGTTTAGCATTTCTGCTTGTACAAAGTACTTAAAAGATAAATTGATTATTAAAATGGTGTTCTCGCCCAATTGCTCCAGCTCTAACAAGGTTTACAACTAGGTACACTCAAATGAAATGTGACTATGTGGAACCCTTACAACTCAAAAGAGACATACAATACAATACACAGACACACAGGCGGTCCTACCTAAAGCTGCAAAAGTGTCTCTCAGGTCATTCTTGTCAATGAAACCGTCTCTGTTTTGATCCATGATAGTAAAAGCCTGCAGAAGTGTTATTGTTACATGCTGTGTCTCCTGTATGCACAGTAAGCATCCACCACAGAGCAAACATGCTCAAATTCTATGTGAATGAAAACATTTGGCAGAGCACTGACTTCTTTGAACTCCTGGATCTGGGCCTGTTCAAACATGGAGAACACATTGGAGCCGGCTCCATCGGATCTCTTCTTTGCCTTCTTGGGTGACTGCAGAGTTTAGACAATCACACTCTAATTAGATTCAATAATAATGGCACTATCATCACCTGGCTCTCTGCTCCAGCTTCCACTCATTATCGGTTTTAATGTGTGACACATGCTCTTATGATAGCGAGCCGGTGATGAGCAAACTTACAGAGTGTGGGGGAGGGGGGCATTAATTGCACAACAGGCAAGGTTTATACCGGGGGCACGCATTTCATTAGGAGGGATTACAAACACTGTCAGTTTGTTATGGAAATATTTACTCAAGCCTCCAATTTTGTGAGAATGCAGACTAAGCCTGGGGAGGGTGTGGTCCGCTGCCCGCACTCCCACAGTCCCAGGATCACACGGGGGATTATTCTATAGGGCCTGGCTGGGTGATGACAGGTTGGTACACTGAGCCCTGTTTGATCAGAAATCCCTGGGAGGCTAGGATTATGTCGAGCTATTTACACGACTGCCAAGGAACTGGGAAAAACAGTGTGTAAGGGAATGCAGCGCTACGACATCATATTGCTCGGATTCACGGGCCTCTCGACAGCTGCTGTCTAACCCTCGTTGTGGATTAGCTCTGGAGCACTTGTATATCTCATGGACGGGACCTCTGGCGCTCAGCTTCATTTATTTTTGTTTTTAAGAGGATTCATGCAATCGTGGGATGCGAGGCAGAATGTGTTTCTTGATGCTGCCCAGTGCAGGTCAACCTGAAAGGACCAGCAGAAACTTCATTGATCACGATACATTTCATTATTCTTGACCTGTTTGTAGCCTGTACCTGTTGCTCCTCTCTTCTCCTTTTCTTTCTTCTTTTTTTCCCTCTCCTGTTTCCTGAACTCTTCTCTCTCTCTTTTTTTTTCTTTTTCTTCTCCTCTCCTCCTCTTTCCTCTCCTCCCCTCTGACAGAGACCATTAGCGGAAAGAGGCGGGAACAAGGGGTCTTCTCTTTTCTCTCCTCTCCTTATTTCCTCTCCTTTCATTTTCTCCCCTCTTCGTTAATGCCATCTCCTCTCCTCTTCTTTTATCTCCTCCCTTGTTTCCCTTACCTCCTGTTTTCTCTCCTTTCTCCTCTCCATGTTACAATTACCAATTCATAGAGGTTTTTTTTTTAAATTTTCATTTCAGCATTGCAAGTAAACACAAATAATAAATTATAAATCATCAATGGGACAACTGGAGTGCTGTCCTATTGATGGTCTTTTTGTTGTTGATCTGTATTCAGTGCCCATATTGACGTGGGGTGAATTGATTCATTATTGGTGTGAGAAGAGCAAGATATAGAATTCATCAAAACATGCCATGACAGTATATCATATACATTTTTCATACAATATACTTTATAAACACATGCAGCAGAAACAGAATGTCCCCTTTACAGTCTGGTGGTACTTTAAACAAATGAAATCTGTATCCACTCACCATGTTTCAGTGGTATATAGCTGATGAGGACCAAGCAGTATCCCGGCTGCTTTATGATGAAGCGGAACACAAAGGGGGTAGATATACTGACCCCTCTCCCCTCATAATGGGGCATGCTTACGGTCTATAAATACTCCTTGCCTTCTTTAGTCAGAGGGCCAGGTAAAGAAGACAATTCCCCCTCCACCACCACTCCCCTCATCCCTATTGTCCAACCATTGTTAGAGTTCATGAGATTTAGGGATACTAGCCAAACACACATACCCCATAACTGATACCCAAGAATAACAATAGGACATAGCTTTGGCTCAGGAAGGACTGTTGTTTGTGACTGACAGTTACACTTGATGGGATCCATCACCCAGCTGTCCTGTTAGTGCTCCACAGGGACCAAAACGATGTTATAATGAAAGCCGTTTCTTGGTAGCACGATAAACGGAACTGTTAGCTAAAGCGGCCTGAGCCCCAATAAGACTTGCTCATAAACAGCCTGTTGCACTGTGGAAAACATTAGTAAGAAACATTGTTCGTATGACGTGTTACATGAACAATGTTGTTGGTCTCTTACAACAATGTTGGACAGTTATGACATGGAGCTAGTTTAGACTGTGTTTTACTCTTTGTAAAAGGACTGCATTTAGATAGCGCTTTTCTAGTGTTAGTGACTAGTCAAAGCGCTTTAAACAGCACATTCACCATTCACACACACATACACTGGTGGCTGAGGCACACAAGGGGCCACCTGCTCATCAGATAAACATTCACTGGCACAACATGGGGAGCAATTCGGGGGTTCTTGCCCAAGGACACTTGGACACGTAGACTGCAGAGGCCAGGGATCGAACCACCGACCTTCCGATTGGTAGACGGCCGCCACAGCCGCCCATGGCTTGGGTATCCTTAACCCTTTTGTTGTCTTCCATTGGACCATGCACTTGTCGTCCTCCCGGGTGAAAATCAACTGTTTTTCTGATGTTTTTCTTCCTTTTTTCAACACTTTTGGCGCTTTTTAAAAATGTTTTTGGCGCTTCTTTTTGCCGTTTTACACTTCTTTGCACTACTATGTATAAACACCCCTAACACCAACTTATTACCACTAGTTTGACACTTATTTATATGAAAATTATACCTAATCCTTGAGTTAAAAAAGCAGAAATTATTAATTATTTAGACTTATATTAAAGGAAGGATAATCACAGAAGGGTATATGACAAAGTTCAGTGAGGTACTGTTTCGAAAACATTTCAATTTATTTTTCAAATGCTAAAAAATAAACAACAGTCAATGAAAGTAGAGATCCGATCTTTCGTTGTACTTGCGAAGCACGTTGTACGGAAACATCCATCTTATTTTTGGGTGATTAAAATTAGGTAGTTAAAAAGAAACCCATATTTCTAAAAAAAGAAATTTAGAAACTGGGTCAAATTTGACCCTAATGCTGCGTTCCAGACACAATTTTTAGCCCATAAGTTACGACTTCAAGTCACGACTCACGACTTGGTAGTGTTCCAGGCAAAGTCACCACAAACCCTTTTAGCTAGCGTTAGCTAGCGGCTACCTAACGTTGACGTTAGCTAGCACTAGCTGATACCGGCGATTTCTAGTCGGCGACATATTTTGGGCATCATTTAATAAACATAATCTGTAGTAGTACACAATCATATGTGTATTGTTTTGTTTACAATGTGCGGAATTACTTTACGTTACCTATTTATGTCTATGTATTTCTATTTCTCACTGTTAATCACCGGCGTCTGTACAACATCAACAGCGGTCGCCATTGTTGTTTATGTGTGTGTGACGTCAAAACTGTAACTGGGAGTACAACGATCGTTGTACGTTCACGGGTTCACGGGTAGTAAGTTACGGGTTTGACTGCCGTTCCAGGGCACTTTCACGGTTAGAAGGTTGTGAAAACACAAGTTATGGGTTTCCTGGAACGCAGCATAAGACAACACAAGGGTTAACCAGTTAATAGACATGTTTCATGTTCAACCTTTATTTATACTCAAGAGATCATTGAGGGGTGGCCCTCATTTACAATAACACAAAGACAAAGAAAGAAAAAAACAAAAACAACAATAATACAAAAACAACACAGAAAAGGAAGCAACACCATCATAAGAACATAGAAAGACACTAAAATTTTGCTAATCGGAAAACAATTTGATAAACAAATCAGGACAACCAGGGTGTAAAAGAAGTACAAATAGGCCTATGTAAAGAAATACTATGTAAATTACAAGTATAAGTTCATATATAATACATAAGGCGTATAAGGTGAAGTTTGTGTGATAATAAAAGGCAAGTTAAGTGGATTTGAAGTGGAAGGTCAACAGAATGTTATGCACGTCACACACTCACAGTGAACACGTTAAAGACCCCCCCAGTCAAAAAAGTGTTTTGCTTATAGTTAGGCTACTTAATTTATTGTTACATGATATATGTGCAGAGTTTGACACCAGACGGCTGTTATCACATTCATCAGCTCAAGGAGGAAAGTTTCTCTGTGCTCCACTTAAATCTCAGTTTAACATGTGGATGTACGAGCAGCAGTGTGACATCACAACTAGTTTGGAAACCAATCAGGATCCAGCAGCAACTAACACAAGTGTGATGTGTGATGTGGAAACGAGAAAGCTGCAGTGCACCAACACTGAGAATGGACTTTATAGTGAAGTCAAATTACAGCAAAAACCATATTGTCTTTTAATTTGTTTTAGTTTTTTGGGTGAACTGGCACTTTAAGCATTCACAGGAATGCAGACGAAAACTACACAGGGTCCCTTGGATGGTTAGTTAAATATAGCTTTTTTTGGTCATCATTTGCATTTGGTTTTATTCAAGATTTTTAAACAGCTGTTTTTTCCCCCGATTACTTTCCAGAAAATTTCAAGTGTTCATTTACATTTTTTGTGACTTCAAATCCTGAAATCTTTTTCACGGCACGTGTTTCGACACGTCATGGCATGAAAAGCACAGGTGTAATTAATAACCCTGATTAAGGCTGCATTGTAATTAGATGTTCCAGTGACAGGCTCCTGGTATTATGCATAATAGTTCACAGGCATGACTTACTGGTTATTAGTTGCACCTGTGCTGTGACAAACATCAATGGACCTTTTTCACAGCAGACATTTTTGACTTGTCATAGTAGGAAAAGCACAGCTGAAATTGATAACCTTAAAGCATAACTCTCGCCAAAATGCAACCTAGGGTCTTTTTGTGAATGTACCCGAGTCAAACTTTTGTTTAAAAGCATATTTAGGACGGAATCGCCACTTTTAAGATTTATTGTATTTGCGTTTTTCGGCAAATGGCCTTTTGAATGGGAGTGCTAGGGGCACTTTTATGCTAGCCTCAAAATAGCTATTTTTAAAACACTAAGAAGGCTCGACACAACATGAAACTTTACTCGAAGTATCCCCAGGGGCTCTACACCTTAACAAAAGCATTGACAACATTGTTTGTGTACACAGAGTTTACTAAAAAGAAATGTTTTGAGCAACTCACTGTAGCTTTTGTTCTTCCGTTCACCGTCTATCGAGCCAGTCAAAAATAGTCGAGGGAGGAGAGTAAAGATGGAAAGCTCCTAAAGCTTAGTTTCATATAAATGCACGGATAATTCGTTGTTTTGTCGTTAGTGAAACACAGTATTGACCTTGTAGTTGAAAAAAGGAGCCTCATATAAGAATGACACTTCCTCCTATGATGTCCGTTCATTCGCATTTGGAGATCACCTATTTTGGACTGGGAAAATGGCGGATAGCGTAAACAACAACTGCTAACGTGAGTTCTTTTTTAGTAAACTCTGGGTACACAAACAATGTTGTCAATGCTTTTGTTAAGGTGTAGAGCCCCTGGCGATACTTCAAGCAAAGTTTCATGTTGTGTCGAGCCTTCTTAGTGTTTTAAAAATAGCTATTTTGAGGCTAGCATAAAAGTGCCCCTAGCACTCCCATTTAAAAGGCCATTTGACCGAAAAACGAAAATACGGTAAATCTTAAAAGTGGCAATTCCGTCCTAAATATGCTTTTAAACAAAAGTTTGACGTGGGTAAATTCACAAAAAGACCCTAGGTTGCATTTTGACGAGAGTTACGCTTTAACGATGGCTCAATTCCATCAAGTGTCCCAGTAAGCTATTTCAGTGAGTCAGCATGCACAATACCAGGGCCTCTCCTAAGTGGAATGCAGCCATCGTTAATGGTTTTGAATACACCTGTGCTTTTCCTACTATGACATGTCAACATGTCTGCCGTGAAAAAGGTCTATAGGCTTACCAGCAGAAATAAGAAACAAATGTTTCAGATGTTCACAACTGGCAAACAGTGATGACAGTGACTGGATAAAATGTTACTTATGTAAAAGTATGTAAGTATCATCAGAAAAATGTACTTAAAGTATTAAAAGTAAAAGTATTTAATGCGGAAAAATCCTCACATTTTAGAAACTGGAAATTATCAGTTCTGTTAATCAAGTAAGTGTTTAATGGTCTAATCATTTCAGCTGTACTTTTAGGCCGTTATATTGTTGGCTAGTTTAATTTATAATAAAACATCCTATTTTATAAACTTCATGTGTTTTGTGTGCAAAAATCTTAATTTGTTAAGTAACTAAAGCTTTCTGATTAATGTAGTAGAGTAAAAAGTACAATATTTCTCTCTGAGATGTAGCGGAGTAGAAGTAGAAAGTGGCATGAAAAGAAAAGACTCAAGTAAAGTACAAGTACCTCAACATTTGAGTACCTGAGTAAATGTACCAAGTTACATTCCATCTCTGCATATGACTAATATTTACATGCGGAATGGAGTTCATGATTCCCACCCTGCAAACTCCTTTATTTCTTTGACCGTTTACTTACCTACCTTGTCCAGTGGGTAGTGCTAGCAACCCACAGCATTCAACATCTGAACTACCACGGCAACCAGATCTCCACTCATTCTCAGCAACACTGAAGCAACTCACTGCTGTTTCAACTGTTCATTTGTTGTTCCATCACAATTTGTATTAAACTACGTCATGCGCCAAATGAGGTTTTTCATTACGTTTATATGATTTCTACTTTGACAAGAAGACATTATCACATTTCCTGAATATTTTAATAAACCTTCATCTGCTCCTCTAATCACCCTCCCAGCAAAATATTTATTTTTCATTCAGTCAAATTGCAGATGCATACAGTAGATACCTTCATCAATACATGCAAGTCCTTGTATCGATTGGTTCAAGTAGGTGGATGGAAAGTAGTGTTACAAACTGTGAACAGCTGTGCTGTTGATGAGGATGCAAACAAGTGGGTGGGCCCTTGTGGAGAGGTACAGGCTCTAGACTCTCATTGTAAATGCAACGTCTTACCAAATAAAGCAAAGGTTCAATAAAAGACTTACTGGAATACGTATAATTATAGTTTCACGACTTAACCCTTGCTCCTGCTAAGAACTGTAACGGCATGCTGTTACACATGTGACACCTGCTCTGTCAAATCCGAGACCTTTCACATTTTGGCAAGCCATCATTCTCTTTTGTTTTAACCCACTTGTTTGGTTACATAAAACGTTGCTATGGTAACCAAGGTAATCATTGCTTTATTAAAGTATTATAATCACACCAAGTCTGCCAGAGTCAGGGTGCGAAGTTCTTTGTAATAGTAGTCGTTGTTGTCAGATTCTTCAGAAAGGAATCCCTATATATATATATATATATATATGTCTCATGCCTTGCTCATATATACAATGGTAGAACGGTTGTTTAGGTGGTTTTTACGACCATAAAATCACAAAAGATAATTTTTTCGGCTTTTATTTGAGAGGACAGCTCAAGACAAGAAAATGGGGGAGAACGACATGCAGCAAAGGGCCGCCAGTCGGACTTGAACTCTAGATTCTGTGGTAAGGACTAAGCCTTGGTACATGAGCTATACCGGGGCACCCCAAGCTCAAAGAATCTTCTGTCACTCATCAACAAGATGCCATTTCATGAAATACACTGTCAGCAATTTAATACAAATACTTCCCAAGAACCACATTCATTTGAAATCCCTCATCCACTGACCTCATCAAAACAACGATTCTCCTGCTCTTGGATGATTTCCCTTCTGTGTGCACAGTCCTCATTTTAACTAACTGTGCATTACTTTTATGATTAAGCCTTTTCAGAATAATGTATTAATTTAAAGGGGATGACAAGGTTCCAGGAAGAGGCCCGTAGTGCTTTGTTGATGACAGCGGTGAATGTGAGGTCAAGATTATATGCAGAAGTACAGAACTGATTGAGGTCATGAGATTCAGCTATATTTCATGAGGAATGTGAATTCAGGGGCCCGGCAGACAAAGCATCAGCCTGTGGAGGAGGAGATTGTGGGTTTAGGTCCCACCTGGGTCCCCACAGAGCCTGGGCGCTCTACATTCTTGTTGAGCCAGAACACAGTGTTCCTTTCCGGCATCTGAAAATGTCTGTGATTACAAACACTTTGCTTGATCTGATGGCAAAAGAGAGTTTTTTTTTGTTGGTCTGAGCAGGGTACGGAGACAAGGTCAAAGATTCAGCTGAGAAAACATTATGCACTGTAGGTCCTTCCTTACTCGCTGACGGGTCCTGGCCTAGAGCTTCAGCCTGGGCCTGGGCCCAGCTGACCCGGCCCCTTTCACCCCTCTGGTGAAATGTGTCTCAGAGAGTTCTTCTATATAAGGAGACAATTTGCAAAATGGGTTGTATACTGATCAGATCCTCTTCTAAATATGAATCAAAAGCTTAATTTTTGGATGATGGATGTCTCAAAACTAAGTCAGGAAATCACAAGATTTCAACATCACCAAACCAAGGACAGATTTGCTATTTCTTAATTTGACCAATATTCTTGTCCATATTTAATGAGTTGTAAAAATGAGAAGCTGTCTTCCATAGCCAAATTGTGAATTCTGGTTTTCTCATACATTAATATATTCCTTATTATATTTAAATCCTGCATTTTAGCCTCACCCTAGAGCCACAAATAAAAAAAAACAACACTTTTAATAATCTCTCCCCATCTTTCCCCTTAGGTGTTTGTCTATGGCAGTCTAATATATCATTGTTCCCTGTGGTGCTAAAAATATAACCCTGTGAGGATATTATTTTCTACCTGAGACTGATTTTCATATTGGCTAGAAGCTACTGTACACTGTGAGGCTGAGGAGGTGGAATGTGGACTCAACCATTGGTTTTGATGGATACCTTCACTCAGTGATAATGGAATAATTAATGGAGGAAAGCACACAACGCTCATCTGCACAAAACCTTGCTTCTACCACTGTGGTGTCAGCAGGGGGAGCACCTGGCCCCAGTGTTGTTGTAGCACTACAGCAGCAGACAGAGTATGCTCCCTGACCAGAGGAATGAGTTGTTCTAAGTCACTAAGTAGACAAAGAACACCCTCATGCTTTATTAAGTTAGACAAAGTAAAATGTGACAGTTGTATGTCTGCTCACAATGGTGCTGTCATTAACTTATTAGGACAATTGACAAGTACAAAGACATTTTTTTTTGTTCCAATCTAAAAGCAAATGTTTATGGTCTTATATTGCATGCATGTATACTTTTCTACATATATACATTCTTATTCTTTTCTGTTAATATGGATGCACAATTAAACAAAAATCATAATGAATGCAGTCACACAGACTGACCCTCTGTGTAAACTCATCCACAAAAATCATAATATAGTAAAAAAAAACATAATCACAACCTATGAAAGTTATATTCATATATTTTGTCTAATTTGCATAATGAGAAAACGACATGTGGACTAACGTTAAGTGACATTCTAATAATAGTTAAACTACATTTGTCGATATTTCCAACACTGTCTCTAATTGTAGCCTACTGTCCCGTATGCTCCTATAATAAACACTGTATAAAAAAAAAAAAAAAAAAAAAAAAAAAAAGGGGAAAAAAAGTAGGCTTGGCTAAATTCCCTGAACTCCACTAATCTACACATCATCTCCTTCCCCTTTCCAGACGGTATTGATCAACCCCGGGCTTTACGTCAGTATTGATAACTTTGCCAAAGCAAAATCAAGTGCAATTGTCCAGTAAATGTTGGGGACGGAGGCACGGACACACTTGCTCTTTACTTTTTCAAAGACCCGGGCAGTTCACCAAAAATATCGTCTACTTTTTTTCCTTCTTACTTCCACAAAACATGTTGGCAGACTTGTCAAACATTTCGGTGGAGTCTCGTGTCAAGTCAGTTCGTTATTTTTTTTTAAAGTGGGACCGGTGAACGTAAACGTTGTTTAACGAGGGGGAATCCAGCCCACATATTTATTGCAGCCGCTGAAAAAAAATCTCCTCAATATCCCCCAAGATGGCCGCCGATGTAGGATCGATGTTTCAATATTGGAAGAAATTTGATCTACGGCGGCTTCAGGTTAGTGCTATTCTCACCTTTCTCGGCTTATTTTTTCCAGCGGTATGTCTTGTTACTGTACCCTGTGTGTGTTCTCTCGTTTTGGGTGAATGTAAGACGAAAGCTAGCGGTGTTTGCATTGATAGTTATTAGAAATTGATCTCTCTTCTGCCTTTGTTCAGTTCAATCATTGATCCGCGGTGGAGCGACCGTGGAGCAGCACAGCCTCTGTGTTAGCCACACCGATCTGGGATCAGCACCGCGGACAGCAATGATGTTTACATGCATTAGCTTTTCTGCCTTTTTTTAGTCTTTATTGTCCGCGACCAGCACCGGCGTACTTACATGTAGGCTACGGAAACTTTTAATGCGCCCCCGAATCTCTGTTCTTGGACGTAGGCTGTAACTTTTTCACCCAGCTTAATGTTTTATGCGGTTTGTGTCGACGGCCGTTGCGTTGCTGCTGCATCTTTCAGTAGGCTAAAATAGCCTACAATTCTTGTAATTTTACATTTTTGTATCTAGAAGAATTTGCATGTTGGGAAGTTTTATGTGTGATTTGGGAAAGTTTATTTTGTACACATTAGATATTCTGTTCGGACATTTATTGAAAACATTTTTTTTTTTTTCATTTGTGTAGGCTGTAGCCTACATTTAGAAACGTTAGTCGTCCCTGACAGTGTAACATACAACCAGTTTTAAAGGGAAAAGAGACGAGCTTTAAGGCTACGTCTTTGAACGCTGAAGCGCTGGACTGTATGTCGCATGTACAAACATGTTTCTAATTAATATCGTGGAGAATGTGGCAGGTGAGCAGTTTGTTTGTATCACAGTCATAACATGTAGCCACCAATATAGTCCTATTAAATAGCATGTCCGCTCCGTAGCCTATATAGCTTAACCCACTGAGCTGAAAGTTGAATTTATAAACCACAATGCTTGACAGGCTATACGCTTGCAATTCTGAAAGCAAACGTTGAATTAAGGCTGGTAAAGCTAACGCTGTTTTCAGTGTCCACTCCACCCCCCTCCTCTTCTCTCTCCTGAAGCCGCATAGGGCTGCTCGGCCGGGGGGGTGGGGGGTGGGCTGTGTAATTGTATTCCCCGCTAATGTTTGTAAATCAGCCTCGGCCGGCGCAAGGGCAACGTTTGACTGATGTTCTGTAACATGAGAAATGACAGGAGCATGGCAGTCCGTGTCCCTCGGAAAAGCCTACCGAGGAGGAGAAATAAGATCTGGTGGCTCTCGGTTGTCTTGTGTTGGTCGAGTGTTATTCCAGCTCCCAGCCGCTGGACCTCTCTCTCATTCAAGCAGGGATCCAGAGGGGCGAGGGAGCTATTGTTGTTGCGGCTTCATGTAGCGTCCTCTCTGCTGGCTCTCATCTTGGTCCCCCCCCCCATTTATGATAGATGTATACATTCAAGGTTTTTCATTAAATGTGACTGAGTAGCCCAGGAGCTACATCTAAACTGCCCCATCAGGATGCCCAAGCCATTACCTATAGTGTCATGAGCAGTGATGTAGTGGTATATAAAAGGGTAGCCTCCAGTCTCTTGACCATCATAAGGCATACAGCCATTTATATATAAAATAACAATAGTAATGATGCCTGCTGAAAAGTGTTAATTCATGCTTGGGTTCCCTTGAATGACCTTATCCTAATGCAAATTAACGTTGATACCACTGGCTATGGAATAGCAGTAGCCTACCTAAATCTAGCAAATGGATTATTGACAGTTGATAAAGATGGCTAAATAATTCCACCAATAAGTCATAGGTGGAAGGCTGATGAAATTAATTTAGGTGATCACATCTGCAGCATCCCTGGTTTTTGGATTTTGGATTATATTTTATTTTACATGTAGTCCAGAGGATATTGTGAACCATAAGTAAACACTGTGAATTACATGGATAATTGTGCCAACAGGTTTTTTGTAAAAAAGACATTCTTGCAGAAATACCCATATTAGTTCACATAGTCTCATTCTTCAAAAGGGAAATAAGCTAAAACTGCACATATAGATACACTTTGGCTTGAATTATAGCAACTATAATTAACGCACATTGACTTTGTCTTCAAAGTCTAGTCGGTAAAATTGCCCTTTTTGATGTTTTGGAATCGGTTTGTCATACATTCTTGGTGTTTGTAATGATCATGATGTGACAGATGACAAAGACAGCTCGCCAAACACATTCACGCGTTGATAGCGGTGGTTTAATTTTTGGGCTGAAATTCGGTTTCTTTAACTGAAACATTTCATATTTCACAGGGTGAGCATGGATTTGATCACATTATCTTATAGTCAGCAGCTCTGGTGAATATTCTTACAAGCCTCTGGTTGCAAACATGCCTGTTAGCTTAAATGTGACATCCTCTGCTACATATGTCAGGAATCAATTAATTCACTTATTTCTCATTCAGTCATGTTTGGAGCCAGTTCTGGCAGTTTAAAATCATTACAGCTGTTGCCCCATCTAAGCCCATTATAGAACAGTATTCTTGCTATATCTGAGGACATCTACAAGCTTTTTTATTTTAGCAGTTCACACTGGAACATTTATTTTCTCATTACAAGTTATTATACCGGTAAACTGAGAGTGCAGTTTTTTTTGTGTTTTGTGCAGTAGATTTGTGCCTCCGAGTTGTACAGGATGAATAATTCACCTGCAGGCGGATGAAAGGAGGGCAGGGAAAGTGCGAAGCGCTGAGGTGGAGTGACCTTGGTTCCTGCTGGCTGCAGGTCACCCGGCCGCTGCTGTGGTAATCATTCACACCAGCCAGATGGCATTTCTGTGGGCGAGCGTGAAAAGGACGGGTCAGGGTCCGTCCTGCCAGGTCCTGCCAGGCCCAAAAACAACTCTGGGCCAATACTGTAACCTGGAGAGAGAGAGAGAGGGGGAGAGAGAGGGGGAGAGAGAGAGAGAGAGAGAGAGAGAGAGAGAGAGAGAGAGAGAGAGAGAGAGAGAGAGAGAGAGAGAGAGAGAGAGAGAGAGAGATCATTGGGCCTGTAGAAAGACTTTGCAGAGCTAGGTGATGAGAATGTGTGGTCAAACCTGGTGGAAATGCAGCATCCGATCCTATCAGCTGAAATGTTGTATTAATTATTCATTTATCACACATATTATTACCTTTTAATTGCCCTTTCAATACTCAGAAAAAAGGATTTGCAAGGACCGTCAAATCGGACCACAAAAGACTTTTGCATTTGATTTTACTTCAGAAAACTCTGGCTCCATGCCTTTACTACCAGTGACTTTTATCCCCTTGTTGTTTTTAGCAATGTCGCAATGCTGCGCTCATACAGCGAAATAATGCTCCGCTTATTTGTTACCATTCCTTAGCCTTGTTTCCATTCTCTCTTCCGTGAATCTAAGAGGCAGTAGGGGTTTTAGATCAGGAACAAAAGCTTGTGATTGTACTACATTTAGCATGACTCAGTTGCTCTGGTGTCAGCTCTAATCCGCACACAGAGACAACAGTATTGCCAAACAGTGAAATTGCTTTGCAGCCTGTGAGCCTGGCTGCCTCCGCTGCCAGCCTGCTCTGTGTGCCGTTTGCCAGTAGCTCCCACACACACACACGCGCACACACACACACACACACACGCACACGCACACACACACACGCGCGCATGCACACACGCTCACACCAACTCTGCAATCTGAAATTGGCTGTGACAATCGTTCTCTGTCTCCATTTCATTCATGCTTTCATATATTTGTTTGCTGATATTGTTAATGTCACATGCATCAGTATAATCTCATTCTAGGGGAGAATAAGGAAGTCCAGAGCGGCTCAGATCTTGTGTTGTTTATCATAATGACTGTATCATTCCATTCATATGCTGTGATAGACATGAAAAGGCTTTCCCGCTGACCTCCACAGTGGGTGCTATATGTGCTCATTATCTCATTTTTCAAGACTTGTCTTTTGTTGTCAGGTCTTTTAAAAAAAACAAAAAAAACAATCTCCAGCAGGTGCTGTGTTTGAATGTAAAAGCTGCCCCATCATCATAATCAGCAGTGGTTTGAGCAGCGCATGCCTCCCATATAAACAGTTCTTAACATGCTTTCATTATAACCACTTCTGTGAATCGATGGGTGGGGCATGTCTGCCTTGGTCCTGTATCCTTCGGGTTGCCCCTCTCTTCTTTTGACAGGGACAACAAAGCAAATAAGAAAGAGAGGAGCTTTTACAGGACTATCTGGGGCAAATTGAGATGTGAAATCCAGGAGCCATAACCCTGGTACATAAAACGCAGGGAACATTAGAGAGCGAGAGGAGTGAAATAGACTTCAGCATTAAGCTGTTTAACCTCTCTGTGTAGCATTAGTGGTAGAGACTTCAAAGCAGATGCTTCAGCGTTGGAAGCAGAATGACAAATGGGTTTAGAGACAGCTACCGTGAGCATTCTCACAGGAAGACTAGGCCTGTCATTAATGTCAGCTTAATCACTTTGACCTTCCTTCAAGTAGATTTCCATACCTATCCAATCATTTTGCCTTGCTCGTGCTCCTGTTTGCAGACTGCTGTATATGCGCTGCTGTTTGATAAGCCTGCCGTGGCGACGTTACTGTCTATATCAGCAATAGAAGGCTTAAAATGTCCTGAAAGCTCCATTTTAATGGATTGGTTCACGCAAAACTACAAACAAAATGTTTTTTTTTTCACTTTACTTTAGCCACGCATTAAGCTTTGCTTTTTTCCCCAGGTTTTGACATAAACGCCTCTGAGATCTCCGCATCCACCTCGATGCAATACTGGTGAATGCAATTTCCTTTGCGTTGTTGAGAGCTTTCAAACAAATGACAGCTGCAGCAAGTGTCTGTCAAGACACCGTCATGCTATGTATCGCTGTTCTGCATCACTATCTCGCTAAATCAGACATTTCAGCCCCTGATCGGCTCGTGCAATTCGTTACGGGAAGAATGTTAAAAATCTTCTTTAGTGACATTAGGTCGGTCCAAAGCAACAAAACTCTCTGACCAACCACTCGGACCAAAAAAAAGCTCTCTTCCTATCTATCAATACAAACCATGTCAAATCAAAGATGGAAGCTATGTAAAAGAGAAGGCTATCTTATTTAGCAGTGCTGTGGTTATATAGCGTCTGACCACCAGTGGCAGCACTGAGCACACTGCTGCTGACACTGCAGCACACAGGTGAGCCAAAAAAAGAAATTCTACGCCATCTTTGATTTAACATGGTTTGTATTGATTTAATATGCTTTGATGGAAGCATAGTGTATATTGCATATATATATATATATTTTTACAGTCTATGGATGGCAGAGATCTTTGTTAGTTGGACTAAAGTTGGACTGGCTTATTGGTGCTAATAAGATCGCCTACCACCAGGGGAGCTTTTAACAGTTCCTCCCGTAACAAACTTCATCTCAGCGACTGAAATGTCCGACTTCTAGTAGAGAGCAACGCAGCGGCGTGATGCGTACGACGGTCGTGGATCAGGGCTAGAATCCGCCCTGTAAACCGTTTTTTTCATTGGAAGTAGCTTCTACCAAAGAAATGGTCTCTACAAAAACTGTTGACAGCATGCCCTGTGGATGTTACAGAGAAACAGGGATATTGTTATTATAGAAAAGAGATGTTGCTCTTAAATGTTCGTCAATTGAGCAGAGACTGATCAAACAAAACCAAACCTCCATGACTAGATACCAAGAGGTAAGTGAGAAAATGTGTATGTATGTATGTATGTATGTATGTATGTATGTATGTATGTATGTATGTATATATATATATATATATATATATATATATATATATATATATATATATATATATATATATATATATATATTTTTTTTTTTATAATTTGGATGAAATTACCCTGTAAACTTCCTTGAACCAGAGCAGCTGAAATGATTGACACCATGGTGACATATGATTTCATAGTATTGATCACTAATTGTTGTGGCTAATGAGTGCCAAGAATTGATGTCACATTTTGGTCTTTTGGCTACCTGCCTGAATATATCTGCTTTTGGGAGCTGCTTTTTTTAAATATTTTTTTTTAATGTCTTCTCTTATGAAGCGATGTGCCAAAAAAAACAATAACCCCAATGTTTCAGCAGGAACGCCCCCTTGGTAGTTGACTTGCTTCGTAGCGAGAGACGCCAGATTTTTCATAGCAGCGCGTTCTCCGTTCTGCTGCCCCTAGGCTGGAGCAATTGCTTTGCAGGAGTAAATAACCAGCTTTAACAAAACTTCAGGGACACATTAGTCTGCTGGAGGACGGCTCCATGGCGGTAGGGCAGCCTCTTCCTCCCTCACAGTGAGCCAAGCGGAAGCATCACGAGGGGAGAGGTAATGGCTCATCGGCATGGGCATAAAGCTGTGTCCTTTCTCCCCGCTGACAGCAAGTCCCAAGACCAGCAAGTTCATATTGAGCTGCGCTTCTCCACCGCGGCCTTGGCTTTATTTGTTTTGACTGTCTGACGCCAGAGCAGACGTATTGAGCACCAGTCCTTTCTTGTTCATTTCACTGGGCTTACGACGAATCCAACCGCCCTCCCTCTCTGTCTTTCCCTCTCTCTGTCTCTCCATCTCTCCACCTAGTACGCCTCAGGTGTATTTGGCAGGGTTTCACTTGCTACATTTCATTTTTTTCTTTTTTTTTCTTACCCCAAATGTGCAAGTGGCAGGCTTTTGTACTGTGTGTGTGTGTGTGTGTGTGTGTGTGTGTGTGTTCTGATGTTGTGGCTGTCATGTAGCTCGGGTTAGCATGGTGTGAAGGGTGCTCTTGGGCCCAGCATGCTCATGAGATCAATGCTTCACTTGCCTTCTCCAGGTTGTCTTCGGGGATCTCAGTCGCTCTCAATATGTGCCACTGCTCAGAGTGTGTTTACCAGACTGGAGGAATAGTCTTGTGCATGCCACCCATTCGTAAGACCTATTTGTCCTCATTTAAGTGGGAAGAGAGAAGACCCGGGAAAGACGTCCTCTTGGTAGTCTTTTGTGTATTAACCCAGCGTTTTCTTATTACTAAGCAGATGTTGCTCTTATGTATCAAAATAATACAAATGCAGAAAGGTGCGCTATAGCGAAGGCAGATGGATCAGGCTTGTTGTGTTAGCCGGTCTTGTCTTTGTGCAGCTGCTACCCCCACACAGTTAATTACTCTCTTATTCATCCCCAACAATGGAAGGGGATAGAATAAATCTGAGGCGCGCACTCCCGCTTCTTCACCAGGAAAGGTGCAGACTGGGACCCTAAAGCGAGCGAGTGGCTTCAAGAGGTACAGTTTATCATTTTTAATGGAGAGGAACAGGAAGTGGAGACATGAAGCTGGGCTCTGTGATTTATACACCGCCTCGGTCGGGGGGAGAAAAGAGCAAGTCTATCTCCCTGTCTACACCTCTGGTTTGCAGTCGCTCCTGCTCGAATCCTATCCCCCTTTGGCGTTCTCGGCTCTTCTTCAACACCACCAAAATATACTTGCACCTTACGGGAGCCTCCCCAGGGAAATAACAAAACAGGAGAATTTGCCTGGCCATACGATTTTGTTAAAAATGTATCACCCATTCTAACAGCAGCAATTATATATGTTAACACATGCGGTCTAATTAGTTATTGCTGGAGTGTGTAGGAGGTACAGTATCTCCCCAAAATCAGTCTGCATCTCTCCACTGTCTCCTGCCTCTCAGTTTATCTGCTTTTGTTGTTCCCTGAAAAGCCCAGTGATGTCATTCCTCCATTGTCACCTGTTCATTTACTTTCGTAACGGAGGGCATCGGGTATATTGATTAGGCTTTGCAACTGTGTTAGCAGCTCTGCCGGTGTGTAATATAGGCCTTGAGGCTATTCTGTCTTTCCGTTCAGTCTCACGAGTGCTTTCCCAACCTTGTAATCTTAATTAAATATGCAACTTTTGATCACAACAGGGTCACTATTTTTTTGCATTTAAATGTGGTCACAGACTCACCCACCCACACCCCCCCCCCCCCCCCCCCCCCCCCCGGCAGACATTTTGAATTTTAATGCGAAAAATAGAGAAAAGAACAAAGAACTGAATTGAGTCGCTCCTTTTTCAATTTCCCTTGTTAGCCTCTTGCAGCATTTCCCCCTATAGTTTTTTTTTCTTCTAGTTTTCTAGAAGAATTTTATGATAGTTTCCTCCCCTCCCCTCCCTCTCCATCTCTCCCTCTTTCTCTCCTCTCTCTCACTCCTCGGCAGTTTTCCCCAGACAGGTTCCACAGTGTTTTAGAGGGGATGGATTTAATTGCTCTGTGGGGATTGGTTGGCTGTGCCGGGCTCGGCTGTTTAATTAGTGTACCCTGCTGGGATTGGTTTAATGCTTCATGATCTTGAAATTGTCTGATTGTTCAGCCCTCTGGGGACTCTCTCTTCCTACGTAGGCCAGCAGGTTTAGCTAAACATTGCTCCAGGCTTCTGCTGTATGTGAGAGGAGGAAGTGTATGCCTAAGGAACAGACATTTGGTTGAGGTGGGAGGGGGTCAACTTGTATGACAAACCAGGGGACATGCATGTGAAGTGGACAGTCTTCTGGGTCCTCCTGAGTACTTGGCTGCAGGAGATCTGTGCAGACCTCAAAGGAATGTTTAGCCTTACAGTAGCTCATCTCAGCTTGATGCTGTATGGAAATGATGCAATTGACTATTAATGCAGTACCAATATTTAGAGTGTGAACAGTGTTTCTTTATGATAAGCAAGCATGGGCTTTTAAGCTGCAGCCAAGCAAAATAATTTGCAATGCATGTGCTTTGCCCTTACATTTTAGACATCGCTGCTTGGATGTCCGAATGGATGTCTTGTATTTTTCAAGGAGCCTCTCGCGCTGCCTGCTTTCGCTGACCTGTTTTGATTGAATGTGGGAGGGCCTCTGCTGCGATGAGGGCCATCAGGATCATTTCGCGTGGATCTCTGAATGATGTGCTTTGTCACCTTGAGTGAGAGGAGCTGGGGAAATGACTTTAGTGTAAATGGACGCGGGGTGTGTCTGTGTCCCTTCTGTAGCCTTCTGTGGGACGCCCTTGGTTTGGTTCAATCATGACAGTGACGTTGACCTCAACAGTAAATGTGCTTGGCATTAGATCCCGGATAAGGGAGGAGTGTGTGTTGTGGTGGTGCAGTCCAACACAAGATAGTACCTATTTGAAGGCTAAACTCATTTCGCTTCATCAGACTTATCGAGCCCACTCACTCAAAGAAGTCAACCTTTAAGTGCATAAATCTCCAGTGGATGATAATAAGAACACCTTCCTCTGCCTCCCTGCCCGGACTTTATAACGCGTTTGTCCTCCCAGTGAATGATGACTGTGAGTTCTGGTGCAACAATGATTGCTTTTTGTCTGCGCGCTTTCTCTATTAGGAATCCTCCAGGTAGATGCCACGCAGATAATCTATTCTGCTTTTTTTGACTGGATCATCTGTGCTTGCACCTTAGGAGGTCATTTTGTTATGTCCCGTATCTACTATTGTGTTTATACCCTCAGAGACACCGAGCGGATGCACGTGATCACCAAGGTGATAGACCACATGGCAACCCGAGCCACTCCCAAACAAGAATCGCACCCGGAGCTTCATCCCCCCTCTCTCTGGGGGACATGCCCTGATTACTGATTGACTTTGTGCTGGAGTTGAGGGCCCTCTCCAGGTTTTGGGACTGTTTGTGCAAAAATTGAGAAGGGGTTGTGGGTAATCAGAGTTGGGCTGTGTAGACAATCTTTTAATCTCTCCATCATGAATGTCGTTCAGCTATGTCAGAACAGTTGATCCATTTGTGATAAATGTTACTTACTGCACTTCCTTTTCACTGAGCCTTTAAATAAAAGGGGGACTACCAGAATATAGCATGAGGTCTGGTCATATCGGTGGGTTTGCAGATATTCATTGTCTTCTGTTATGTTTAAGGAGGGGGGGGGACCTCAGGTCAATTGTGGATCATGGTCAAAGTCAACAATGCTGCTCTTTTATAAATAAGTCCCAAGATTTAATATTGCAGGGCTTGTTCTCCCTTCAAAGATAAAAAAAATATTATTGCATCCCAATGCCACCCTCCCCCCCCCCCCCCCCCCCCCCCCCCCCCCCCACTGCCTTTTGGGCAGGGTGTGAGTCCAGCGTTCGTCTAGACGTGCGGCATCATTAACCTGCCGCAACCTCAGCCCCTGATGAATTCGCTCTCACATCCCCTGCAGCCTTGCGTTAGCAGCCCTCCTCCGGTCCTCTGGGAACTGGGGCTCCTCTGGACTGGCCATTATAGCCACTAGCCTCTACTGGCAGGCATTAACAGGCCAAGTGGCCGGAGCCTCTCTCAGACTGCTGAATAATTCAGACCGTCTGGGCCATGTCTAGTCCCAGGGCGCAGGGGGATGTGAACTGGGGATCAGGGTGCAGGGGGCTGCGTGGAGGTGCAGGGGTTAATAACAGGTCTGCCTCTCTTTGTCAGCAGCTGCTCAACCCCCTCCACCCCCCAACAAATGATCCCCCAACCCCACCCCATGTATGAAAGAATCCTATTCAGTTGATTAGATTTTTCAAAATGGATCAATTTTTAATCAGTGGAGCATCTGACTACGGTCAATACCATTGTCGCTGGGAAGACAGTTGCTGGACAGCCGTCTTTATTTACAGGAATGTTTGTTTTTTACTGTATGCAGATGGAGAGGCAGGAAATGGCTAGTTCAGATCACTGCACCACTGCAGTCCCTGGCCTGTCCAGGCAGGGGTCTGGCCTCATCATGCATGTCTGCAACAACAACACCACCACCACCACCACCACCAAGGCTGCAGCAAATCCAACGCTCTCTGGTCTTGCCCTTTGGAAGAACAGTCATGAATATGTATTCACATCAGAGCAGAAAGGTGGATCAGTCTAATGTCTTTTTCCTGTGCGAATGTGGGTCTGTCCAAAGAGACTTCTTTTACCATTTACATAAGTAGTGAGTAGGAGTGAGGAGCCAACAAACAAGCTGTAATACTGCCATCAACATTTCATTGGGCTGTGGGGAGACCCTAACATGTTAAATAATGAGAAGGCCATAAACTTAATGTTCAGAACCTCTCCGCAACTGCTGACAACGTCGATGCGTAGACAGAATTATGGGGAGATAATCCTTCTTCTGAGTGCTCCTCATTTTTGCACATCTGGTTCCCAACAACCCCCCCCCCCAAAAAAAACAATATATTATTTGTGTGATCACTCCGAGGAGCATTCAGTATGTAAAGATCAGAGTTAAAGATTTTTTTTAATGAAATGTAAATACTGTCCTGTAAGTATGAAACTATAGAGGACCACTTTAACATGTAACATGTCGCTCTTTATGGGTGGTTGATGTCACATTCCACTTTTCTATTTCCATATAGAAAGCCTTGATACCCTGTATTTCAACATAATTGACATATAGTGGAAGTTGCACTGCACAGGCAAAAAATGTACGCTTTCAGTAATCGAGGTCGGATGATGCGATATGGTGTAAAATCAATAATGGTCTGTCCTGATGGGGTTAAATCAACATATCCAACTCCAAAAAGATCAATCAATATTATGACAAGCACAAACCTACTTAAAAGTGCAAATATAAAATATCACTTTCTCCATGCTATTGCTACAATATTATCACGTGACCCACAACCCTAAAATAATTTAGAAAACAGTACAGTGAAAAAGGGAACACTAAAAATGGCAATTAGCTGAGCTTTAAAATGCCAGACATCAGCCCGCTGTGTCTGTGACAATGTCACGAAAAATGACCTGAACCCAAACAGAAAACTAAGTAGAGTCAGTAGTGTTTGGTTCTACCATCCTAACTAATCTTACTAACTGCAGTTGACATAATGCAAATAGTAAAAAGCAGCTCGCATAAGATGTGCAACAATTTAAACTGCATAGTCGACAGTACAAGCGACAAGCAGTCAAACGGTAGGTAGTCCCAAAACACATTCAATAACGCTGAGTCAATGGAGCACAAAGATGATGCACGCATCAATGGTTTACGATGGCCATGATAAAAATAGTTTTTCAGGAAATAGAAATAGCTAAAATTATTATCACTATGCAAAATGATTAGCTTCTGTGACTGAAAATCTATATTTGTAGGACGATCAGTTTAGAAGTTATTGGCCAACATGTAGAAGCGTTTGTTATACTGTTATACTGAGGGTCTGGTCAAGCGAGACTATACTTTGTTTAATCGGGTCAATTTATACAATTTTTCCAGACAAAGTGTTGGCAAAATGTGAAACCTGTCTGGAAAGATTGGAAGCTGTGGGTCCTATGGTGTACAAGATAGACACATTGAGGAGGAAGGCAAATCAGCAGAATGAAAATTAACATGGATCCCAGATAATAACTATAATAAATAGTATAATATGTGAGTAATAGTAGTATAGCAGTATAAAATGTGTGTAGCTTTTTTCAAAACAAGTTCCAGAGCAAGTTGTAGTAATGGAAGATAAGACTGACTGAGCAGATGACATAGATCAATACAACAGAAGAGCAGTGATGGAAAAATTGAAATAACATAAACAGAAGGTTCCAGATACAAGGTTAACAAGACAATGGACTGTAGTCAGGAAGAGCATATCCCATTTACAGTACATAAACGCAGAGCTCAGACGTCTCTAAACAGTGACGTCAGGTCATGTGTAAAGGCTGGCATCGAGGTTAGCGGACATAATGACATATTGAATGACATATTGACAAAATAACAAATCGTCAAATGACACTGGCACTAATTAATGCCATTTTGACCCTGACATATAATGACATGTTTGCATATTAACAAGATGGCATTAGTGTGACATACAGACAAAATGACACATTGGCATACTGCTGTTTAATACCAGTTGTTCCCTTGTTTCCTCTGTCCAGGCGCACCCCTATGCAGCCCTGAGTAGACTGGTACTGGTAGACTGATATTCCTTAACCTCAATGGAAAGATATTGTTAGTTTATAAATTGTATTAACATTAAGAGTACAGTATCCTGAAAAAGAAATGATTGACATGATTGACACAAATGGGCATATTTTCAGTAAGGAAGCAAATCCGTAACATTGTAAAATAATGCCCTATCTCAGGAACTCATTTTTCCGATCATTCCAACACAACGTTACGAATGTAACACAAACGCTCTATCTCGCAATGTTAACGAAAGTGAAGAATAATTTGTGTATCTGCCCCGTGGTTCGGATTTCGCTTCAAAATGTCCCTTTGGCCCGTGCTACACCCTTACACCAACTTCCATGTAAATCGGGTAAGTCATTAGTTTTTCTGTAATCCTACTGACAGACAAACAAACCAACAAAACGGACACAAACGAACCGGAAATATAACCTCCTCGGCGGAGGCAATACATGGTAATTAATTAGTTAAATTACAATTATTTATTGTAGCTTTGCTATTGCTTCATATTTTTGGTTCTCCACTTTCTGACTGAGAATGGATAAAAACACTTGGAAAAACAACAATATAAACCAGATGGTGTAACTAGTAAAAAAAAAAAAAAAAAAAAAAAAAAGGCTTTTGCAGAGTTCAGACTTGACATAAAAACCCCTGTCCTCCATCTAATCTTCCTTTTTTAAACATCATACTAATGCCAAAAAGAAGCAATGCTTTCACTAAGAAGTACTTGGTTTTTTTTTTCTTTATGCTCACTAATGAAAATGTTTTGCATCTCGTTGCTGCTGTGCCAATGGCGTTGTTTCCTTCTTTGCTCTTTGATTATGGAACTGTATAAACTGGGCGAGATTTTGAATTCTTAGCTGATTGCGTGCCTGTAGCCATGCACTCTCTCTCTGCTTTCCAGACCTCTTTCTCCTGATAGCCTCCTTTTTTTTCTGGTACAGAGAGATGCAGTGCACTTTATATGCAGTTATGCTGAATAGGTGCTGATGTATGTTGAAAACAGTTTTGCAGGTGCCTTGTCAAAATGTGCAGTGGATAGGCAGTAACACAATTCTGTTTAATATGCTATCAATCAGCCGGTGGATTCCCATTTGTACATAGAGTATTATGAGTCTACTGTTCCCCAGACTATCATGACACTGCTGGTGTTTAGCCGCTCTCATGTCCTCCTACAGCGTGTCCCTATTGTCTGTTTGTCTGTTTAATATGCAAAGGCGGTCATTCAGGGAGTCATTTTGGACCAGTGTAAACGAATCGGCAACAATGATTAGCTGGCGCTGCAGAGAAAGTGTCCATCATTGTGTTAGTGCATTTGGAGACCATCCCTCTTCCCTCAGGTCATCTCGCCACTGCTCTCTCAGCCTCACGGAAGACGCACTCTAAAAAACACCCAAACAGCACCGAGTAAATACACTGTAAGTGGAGTTACTTAATGGGAGATTTTGCATGCGTAATTGCAAGTATGGATTGAAGGTCCATTAAAAGACATCAGTGTCTTGGAGTCCAGCATACAGTTAGAATATACTTGAAATGGATTGATCCATTGACTTCCTGGCTTTTCTGTTTTGAGAGAAGTAATTAGACGCAAATAGCGCAATAGCATTTTGAAAATGATTCTGAAAACAAGAAATATAACATTGTTAGGATCCAGACAGTCCCGTTTCTGATGCTGGACGTTTTTGTTTGTTCAGTGTATGCAAGCATGCTTCAGGGTGGCACCGTAGACGTCCTGAGGGAAATATCAGGCTTATTTATTGGAGGCTTTTTAGCCCCAGCTCAATAGCAGCAGTCTGATGGCCGGGGTACAGAGGGACTATCTGGCAGAGGAGGAGGTGGAGGAGGAGCTGGGCCTGGCGTCAGCCCCACTGACAAGCTCTTATTTACCGTCCAGATCTATGACTCATTTTATGTACCTAATCGTAAAACACTGAGATTTATCGGAGGTAACGGGGCAGTAGGGAATACCCCAGGAGACTGGCAGATTCGCCTCCCCCCCTCCCCCCCTGCTCCCCTGGCTGGGCTTCAGGTTCACTCTACCTGGCCCAGCACGCCAACACCTTCCGGGAAGATGGGAGTGTTGGAGCCCAGATGAGGAAGTCCATATTTCTGCCAGATATGGACAGCTGATAGCTCATCTAATAAAGAAGAGGGTCATAAAAATCGGATGGGCTAATGGATGACTCTGTAAGGATTAATAACAGCTTATTGGTCAGGTGCAGTGACCTCTTGCAGAGCTAACAATGCACCGGCCAACTGGGCTCTTGCTGCGTGCAGCACAGCAGTAGACGACCGAGCCAATAAACAGTTGGGGGGCAAGGGAGGGAAGTTAAATCGCTCTTATAATTTTTGACACCTACTTTATCCCCCTTATGTTTTTAGTCTATCAGATCCGGGTTTGTTAAGTGCAGTTGAATTTTGTTGGTTTATAAATAATGCATTCACTTCAGGGAGAATAAATCTAAAGGTTGACATCCTCACTTACCATCATCTTTTTCTCATGTCTGCCACTCCAGCAATGGCAAAAGGGGGAAGCAACAACAAGAAGGTATTGTAATACTGCCTTTGTTCTGACAGCACTGTCTCAGGGCCTGCTTTATATTCCTGCCGAAAATTAAAATTAAACTTTCATTGTTGTGCACGCTGTTTAATCCAATAACGATCTGATGTAACAAACTGCCGTAATATCTCTCAGCATACTTAATCGGAGCGGACTTAGCCCTGTCACTTTATATTAACCTCTGCTGCAACAGGAGAAGGGCTTCACTAATCTGCCATTGTTGGGTTTGGCAGTCTGTAGCTAGTGCAAAACAGATTTGGCAGTCAGCGCCAAAGTAAAGGCTTTATAATGACAGCAGGGCCTCTCTGCTATTTCAGCTAATAATGTCAAAATCTAATAATGCTGTGGCCCTCGGAATTAAATGGGAGGTGAATGGGTGGCAATAGTGGTGGTGTGGAAAAGGATTTTGGGGGATGGGCTCAGCCATCCCACCTCCTCATTATGTCACTCACTTTTTACACTACAAATTGGCGAGCAATTTAATCCTTAATGACCTTTAAATTCTCGCACGTGTGTGTGTGTGTGGGTGTGAGCGCGCGTGTCACAATCACTGGCTTTGTTTGTCTTGTATTCTATTAAAAAATGTGTAGTGGTGAGGAAGTTGTGTGTAATAGTGTACCACCCTGACTTCTGACATCGTAGTTAGATGCCATTGTGTTAACACGATATTAGGTTCTCCAGGAAGCGTCTGAGCAAAGGGACCTAAAGAGTCTCAGCTAACAGAGTGACCTCACGCTGCTCAGCGAGGCAGCATCTGCAGCGTCATCAAAGCACTTGACTCCTGTGTCTCCCCTGAACGCAGCCTTGTAACTTAAAACAAAAAAGCTGATTGGTTGCTCTCTCAGCCTCCCCTCATCCCCTCCTTCCGTGGATGAGGTCTCAGCCCGGGAGATAAAATAGTAGTCATTTCTCATGCGCCATGCCATTTTGTCAGTTTGACTGTTCCACTTATTCAGTGTTTTTTGACTTGCTGAGCTTGAGGGGATGTGAGTGCCATTTCGCAGCCAGATCGGAGTTGTGTTGATTGAATTAGACAAAGTCGGAAGATAATTAAGAACCGCAAGGCGCTGCAAAACTGTCTGCTTCCAAACTGGTGAAAATGAGACGCTGCCACATCAATGAGCTAGCTGGCTCTGCTTGATGTCAGTGGTGGGTTATATCAGTTGACACCCTTACCTCCTAGTGCTGGAGCCAGTTTCCTCCTTTCCCTTTAATGTTTCTCCAAATATGATTAATCACAAGGCGTAAAGCCGTTGCTTCTGACAGTGCACCACGTTTGCACAGCTTTGTTTTCTTTTCACGGTAGTAATGTGATCCTCAGCTGCCAAGTGTAGTTTATGGCCTAAACATTACCCAAAAGAGGTGTGTCTGGGAGTCAAATGGGAATTGCAACTTGGCCCTCAACATCTCATCTCATAATACTTCACTCACTATTTAGTAGGTTTACGCATGTTTCCAATGTTGATATTTTTAAATATAATGCATTAATTATATTTTCCAGTCTCAATTACTACTACTATTAACATCGCAGTGTCTTTTTTTTTTTTTTTTTTTTAATTACAGTATGATCTGTACTGCAACTACATCTAAATCTGTTCCTGTTACGGCCAGCTTTCCCGTACTGTTGAGCTAAAAAGTGAGACATAGTGACCCACCAATGACTCTTGACTTAAAAGCAAATACTTTTAACATTTAATAAAGTATTTTCTTTTGTATTTATTTTTTATTTTTTTTCAGAAAGTCATTCATGACTTGTGAGAAGGAAGGGTCAGACAGTTGTCTCCGTCTGATGATGTGCTGGCAGCTCATGTGCATTCAGGCACTTCTCAGCCTTTCTCTTATTATTTCACCCATTTTATTTTCATGGATGTTGGCCAAGTTGGTGCTTCCCTTTCTTTTCCCTTGCTGGATAGGTAATGTAGCTGTGCGATCAATGTTGAGAATCGTATAGCTCAGGCACAATAACATTGACACTGTGACACCTCGAAAGGTTTTGTTTATGGTAGCGCTTAGCTATGTGTGCGTCTTTTGTGTTTGTGTGAGCCTGAATGTGAAAAAGGGCCTGGACTGTTAGAAGCCCCCCCCCCCCCCCCCCCCAAAAAAAGGGGCTGGACTGTAGGCTAGGAGGGTGGAAGCACAGTGGAACATGGGTTGTCAAAGGCTAATTTTCAAAGCCACTCACAGGCGCTCGTCTCTCACTGTGAAGTGGCAAGCGTGGCAAGTGGCTTGCACGTTGTCATGGATACTAAAGCATGGGACCCCAGAGATGGGGAGCCGGGGACGAATGGCTGCCCTGTCTATAGGATTCCTGTCAGCTCTGGCCTGATAGATGGCATTGACGGATCATTTGTCATACTGTAATTGTTCTCAGCAAACACAGAATACACACTAGTATAAACAGTAGTGTGCCGCTGGGCTAATAAAGCGGGAAAATGGAAAGGGATTCAGTGATCCACTGCCTCTTTCACTTAAAGAGACAATGGCTCTGTTGTCCAGGCAAGGCGGTCTGATTAGAGCTGCGACGAGGGCTGAGAAAAAGCTTGGCCGAGAGAATAAAACAAGGCAATCATAAAGCAAACGGCAGTCACTTCTCTGTATCGATGTGGCTAGGCGGGGGTGAAGTCTGTGAGAAGTGTTGACAGCTGAGGGAACAACAGGAGTAGGTCTAGGAGTGATTCGTTTTCTCCCCCTTCTCTATTTGGCCAGTGAAACAGGGAAGGAGAATGCTTGTCCAAGATAACAAATACAGCACAAGTGCAGATGCATAGCTGGGACTAGGAGCTCTATCTGCCATGGGCTCTGAGATAGCCAGGCGCCTGAGTTGGGTACAAATGACTCTGGGTACAAAGGTACTATTTATTCACTCTTGTTTTGGTATGGGCTCTGTGTCTTTGCTATTACTGTCGGGATTGACCTAGTGCCATCTCTCTGCTTGGAATTCTCTCTCTCTCTCCGGCCCGGCTTTGTCTGTGTATAGGGGCGCCCAGACATGCGTGACTGTCGAGGTATGTACAGGACACGACCTGGAATTTCTAATGTGAACTGGAATTAGCCGAAGTCCAAACTCAACTTTTCATCAGTTGTGATTCTGGGAAAACTTAAAGAAATCCTTTCAGAGTTACAGCTTAATGGTGATGGCAGAGTGCCAGGGCACCAGCTGGTCACGATAGTTCCGAAATATTACCGCGAGTTCACAAGTTCAACATGAGTCATTCCACCCAGGATGATCAGGATTTTGTCAAATTAGATCAAGCTTGCCCACATTCTTGCTCACTCATTTGCTCACGTCATACTTATCCAGGGAGCGTGTTTTTTTTCTTTCTGCTGCCACTGCTCTGTGGTCCAGTTTTAAAAAAAAAAAAAATTTTATGCAGGAGGCGGTCGGGCAGGTGTGTGTGTGTGTGTGTGTGTGTGTGTGTGTATATAAGTGTTGACTAATGTGTGTGTTGGAGGGAGGCCTGTGTCCTGCAGCTTGCTGATGTTGTATGCTGAAGCGAGCGGTCCTGGCACTCCTCGTGGAGCACTTCACCCCTCTGCCTGTACCCTGACACGCTGTGATGCCGGGAGCACTTTAGGCTGACCTGGCTCCTCACCTCCTGCCTGATGGACAGATTAAAGGACCATTAAGCATAATTACTGTTTCAGTTGGAGAGGCCAACTCATCCTGTCAGAAATGGTTACAAATTGCTGCACCTCTGCCCCCATGTATGGCTCTTAAATTTAGAATTGTATCACATTTGTCTACTTTCTTACTACCAACAAGTTTGGGCTTTGGCAATAAAGGCAAATGGTAACGAATGGAAATAAGACTTGAAATTGGGCGGGGAAATGTATTTTTGTAGTTTTCTTTACAACCGATCTTTCAGTTGTTGTTTTTTTGTTGAATATGTGACTCTGAGCCAATCAAAGTGAGTGTGATGGCTGCGGAGAGGAGTGTGACAGGTAGTTGATGTGATCTGGAGTGGAGCGGTGCGAGTGTGTGGTCTGCTGCGCTGTCTGTCTGATTATGTTAAATGTGGTGAGATGGTGTAACATTGGCGGGCTGTTGCAGTGGTTTGCCAGCTCCAGAGGGCCTGTTGCCAGTTTTACATGAGAATATGCAGCAGTGCCTCGTAATGTTCTCCTCTCCGTATCCATAAGAAAACCCACACTGGCGCCCGAGGGAAATTGGTCGATACCATCAACCCAGCTGGAGGCCCAGGCGGCAGACAGAGTTTTCCCACTTTTACATCAACACTGATGTTTATTATGAGGTCTCCCTTTACTGTAACCTGCCCCTCTTGCGCCCCTTCTCTTCCTCATTTGGCCAATTATTACACCCATGGTGAGAACAAACAGTTTCCCTACTTAATAATTCACATCACTTTCATCTGATACTCAGTTACCATGGGCAATTTAGTAGTTGAATAATTTTGTGAAAAATTAATTTATTATCGCTCTGCGTTATGAATCTGGAGAGACGGAGAGTGGAGTGGTGGAGGATTTTAAATTGCGTCTGTGGAGCGAGAGATCCAAGGGTAGGTAATGTGTTCTAATGTTCTCAGCCATATGCATTGTTTTCAGGGCTCATCGGTTTTACATCGATTCCCACTGAAGTGTTTAATTGCATCATGAATATGATCTAATTCTGTCCTTTTCACTGAAACTGGAGCACTCTCTGCAAATGATGTACGGCCTTGACAGCACCACATCAGGATGTATTTTATATGGAATGTAAATTATAGTGTTAAATTAGCCTGGAAAGATAACTAGCTGGCACGGGGGAATGGACTCAACAGTTTAATTTAGTGTCAAAAGGCCGTGAAGGTATAAATCACCTCTCTCTCTCCCCTCTCTACTATGCCGTATTAGGCTTTAATCATTCTCCTTTTCTTGTAATATCACTTGTTTCTCACTGCTCTCTAAGGAGTTCTTGAGAACTACACTGCATTTCACGCAGCATCCTGCTTAAAAATGCTTAAATTTGAGCACACGGAAGACCATCCCCTTTTACGTTTTTTTCCTTCTTGACTTACTGTACACTTTACAGCTTTCCCCAGATATTCATAATGGCACTTGAAGATCTGGAAATCCCTTTCTTCTTTCTTCACGGCACAGTTTGGTAGATGGGGTATTCATGACACAGAAGAAAGCCATTAGGTAGGCTTTGGTTCATAAGAAGGACCTCTCTTGGTTTCCTGTCCTCAAGGCTGGAGTGTTTGTCTGAGTGGCACTGCTATTATCTGGCGTTAGCCTTTGTGAACCCGAATTTACCACTGTGCCTGGGAGCAGCGGTCTCTATCTAGTATGGCCAGCCTGTCCTTGACAAACACTAGAAGAAACCACCTGGCCAAGATCTTGGCTTTAATGTGAGAACTCCCTTGGCTTTGTGTTCCCAGAGTTCGTTGAATGAAGTGACGTTGACTTTACAGGCAGGGGGAGAGGATCATGGAAGAGCTGGAGGGGCCGGATGACACCCAGAGGGTGACATAAATACCCGTGCACCTTCATGAATGTCCTACCTGGTTTGTAATAGTTGGACACACACGGATATCTGAAACCAAACTACTCACCACTGCACAACCAGTGTACCTCTTTGAATTCCTCCCACTGTACTGCTCGTTTTTGACAGCTCTCTGGAGAAAAGGGCCCTTAAATTATCAAGTGGGGCTGTAGTTGTTTTCCTTATTTTCTTCTCTTAAGAGGGGGGGGGGGCAGGCTGGGCTTTGGGGAAGAATTGGTATGTTAAATGAGCTATGGGAGGTCTGCTGAGGCATTTTTATTTATTTATTTTTTGAGTAGGGGGGAGTTCAGTCAGACGAGAATTGCTGCGTTGGGCGTTTGCGGCAGCTGTGTGAAGTCATTTTCCGGGAGTGCAAGCGGGAGAGAGGTGCGGATTAGCCAGCGCCTCTGAGCCGGAACAAGTCTGTCTGGGAAGGGATGAAGGCTACAAACCATAGATCTAATTCCCGCTCACGCTGCTAGACAGCAGAGACACACACACACAGCCAGTGTGAATTAGGCCCATTTGCTCCCCTCAGTCTGAAGCGAGCGAACACAGGAGCAGACAGGGAGAAGTTGACAGACTCCTCACATCCTGCCCTCTCTGCCGACTCCCCACGCTGTTTCCAGCTCACCTCCAAAAGCTGTCTCCAGCTCGTGCTCATTTTTTGTATTGTTTCTTGTGCTGCAGGTCTTTATTATTGCTGACATTAACATGAACACAGTGCAAAAACAGGTTCCACTGTAACCCTGGGAGAGGTAAAAAAAACGGCATTCCACTGGCAGTGCAGAAAATGTTTGCACCTGTGGCCCCATTGATTCCGTGCTTGAAGCTCCAAAGCTCTGAAGTTCATGTCTTTTTTAACGTGTGTAATGCTTTGCCTCGGGTCATGCGATTGCCCTGAGGTTAAGGAAGGGTCATGGGGCCGTGTGCATCGGTGGAAGATCTGATTCGCCATCCTTCTTCTTCTCCCTACCTTTAAAAACACAGCTTCCCCTCTCTGCCATCACATGCACCAAACTTTGTGCCCCCCCCCCCCCCCCCCCCCCCCCCCCCTTGTCAGAACACAAAAACCTGACCCCAGAGCCATGCAGTAAAGGGCAGAGATCAATGTGGCTGACCCAGATACACTCCTCTTTGTGATTGGACACACTTTGCTTGTGGGTCAACCACAGTTTTGGAGAGGCAGGAGGGAAAGTTGCAATTTAGACCTGTATTTGCCTGCTCGATTATGGAAAAAAAATCCCAATCGCGATTATTTTGGTCAATATTGAAATCACGAGTATTTCACACAATTACTCATTCACTTTTGGAAAGATGTTGCAATCATTGAACTTTAAAAAGTTAACTGTAAAATGTCATACTTTTCCCATTTGAATTATTACAATTTTTTTTACTTGCAAAACGTAATGTGCAAAAATAATAGTTTTTCTAGATTATTCTGTTTTTGTGATCATTATGAGCCAAATACGTAATCGCGATTTAAAAAATTTTGATTAATTGCACAGCCCTACTCTGAATGCTATCCATCGTGGAACTAGTGATGTCTGTCTATGGGCCTGCAGGCTCTGTGGCACTTTCACCTAACGTGTTAACCGTATTTCTGGTTTCCCCCTCAGTTCCACCACTGTTATAAGACTTATTTCAGAGAACCTCCAAAAAAAAAATAAATAAAATCAATCGGCTTGCTTTAGTTATTAAGGCTGGTTTTGGAGCTCTGTTAGTTGTGAGGAAAGATGGAGATGTTGGTTGTTCGCTCCCCGATGTGCTTGTCTCTCCCATCACAGCCCTCTGCACCCTGCATGCCCAGTAATGAGTTGTATTACATGCTCTGTGGTAGGCATGTCTTGTGTTAGGAGGCTGTATTCAATCTTTGTATTGTGAATGGAGGGGAAGGCTCTTTGTATGTCTTTGAAAGGCACTGAATTGAAACGGTGTGCACCGAGTGAAGCTGATGAGGAGAGAGCGAGTCCTGAGAGGAACATGTGGATGCCTGGCACGCAGCGGAACAATGTAGCATGTTTGTGTGCACTTGGGCGTAGACATGTATCTAACCGTGCTCTCTGTGCGTTCGCTGCACAACTGTGTGGATTTCAAGGAAATGCGCTGCCGAGCTGGATGTAAGTTGAATTAGCCTTAGTTATTCAGTTTACTTATCCCACATTTTCAAATGGCCTGCCAAGAGGTAGTATATATTGTATGAATGAAATTCTACTCCAGTTGGCTCATTCATCACTTGAGCCTCTCATTGTGACCCTTTTTAAAAGGACTGGCGAGAGGCCTAGCTATGGGCTAAGTGATTCTTATGAGGCAACATCACAGGGCTCAGGTCTTATTCCGTTTTGTTGGAATGCATTTTCTACGTAGATGGCAACAAACTGCATTTGCACTTAAAACATATTCTGTAATCTTGTGTTATTTTACATACAAATTGCATCCTGGGCGATGCATTCATCATTGCTCATATCCAGCCCACTCCTAAATGAAAAATGTATCTGAGATGAATAATGGATCCCTCCATAGTATAATTTTGTGTTTCTTGGATATAGTCGAGAGTTCCTCCTCTGCGTTATCCTCTATATTTTTCCACCTTGCCTAGATGAAGTTTTAAAGGCGGAAGATATGAAGAAAAATTACTTATTTTCCGTGGTTATTGTTTACCTGTGTGTTTAAAAAAAAAAAAAAAAAAAAAAAAAAAACATTTTTCAATATGAAGCTTCCTTGACGCACACCATATATGGAATACGCTGTCAAAAAAAAAAGGATACAGCCGTTGCAAATCATGGTGTAGCAACTTAGGGACTCTCCACATTCACACGCCAATCAATCATGATCATGTACCATACCTTGTAGTATGTTACATGTTTAGTCTGTGGAACAGTTGGTTGGGAGATGATGGAGGGTTTGTAGCTAGATGGTGTACACAGGTGCTGGTGTAGTGGCAGTGTTGAGGGCTTCCCCTGGGGGGCTATGGGTGGGCAGCCTTGTGTGAAGCCGGTAGAATTGAGGTTGAGTAGCTGAGCCCTCTGTCTTTATCTCTAATTACATGGTGAGGCTTGGGGAGATTGGGCAGAACTGTAAAGCCCCCAACAGATAGCTCGGTGGCCCCCCTGGCTGTAACACAGTGGGGTCTGAGGATGTGAAGCAGAACCGGGTCTGGTGGGGCTCTAATCCCACCACAGACGTTCTCCCCGGGGAGTCTCCAGTGTTCTTTCCTCTCCACGGCAGCTCCGCGGTCTGCCACATTGCAACCCGCCGCTGGGGGAGAAGCACGCCGAGGCTCCAGCAGCCCACTCTGTCGTGCTCTACTTGCTCCTGTCGGTTTTTGTCGTTCCCCAAAGTTTCCCCAGCCCGTCCTGGGAGACATCCTGACACCGAGTTGCAGATGGGAAGCATTGGACCGAGGCAGCTGGTGTCACAATGTGGATTGGAATTCACAGTTGGGATAAAATATGAAACAAATATGTCATTATACATATGTTTTCCACAGTTTGTTCATCCAGCTGTTTCCTTGCTCAGTCCCCCTCGCTCCCCTTTGCCTTGCCACATAAACCTGGGTAGGGCTGGCTCATAATAATCCATGATTTGTCCCGTTGTGCCCCATTTTTTTCTCAGAGTGGGTCCAGTTACTTTTAAGCATTATCCTCTGTAGCTGTTACTTCACTGTGCTGGATCACTCATATGAGCTCTGTATTCTGGATTTTAATGTTTACACTTTGTTGTTATAATGATATGAGGCAACACTATCAAAGGAGAGCGCAGAAAAATACTTCACTACAAACGAAAAAGGCAGAATTATTCCCAGTCAGTTAAGTGTCCTTTGATTCCTTTGCAAGTTTAATCTGCAGAAATCGATAAAAGGATGCATGTTGGGCTTGGGAGTCAACAGCAGCCACGTTTGATGGGTAAACGGACAGCCAAATGGATGATGTGGGGGAGCATTCATCTTTCTTTAGGCAAATTGGGCCGCTCGGTCCTGACTAATTGATTGATTGCATGACTTGCTGATACAATCAAAGCCTGGCCTGATTTATGGCGATAAATCGATTGATTAATACGGTTTTCTGTGCAGGGGTTGCTCTGTGACGGGGGTGAGAAGTGGGGGGGGGGGGGGCGGGGCGGAGACACCTCCATGTCACACATCCATCTTGGAGCCGACCGGCTTGTTGGTTTAGTGGGGTAATAAGAAAGGCCTGGATCTCCCAGCTGACATTTACAAAGAGCTGGCTGGCTATGACCCGCTCCCTAGATTAACCTCCACTTGTTCTCATAAGCACCACTGATGTTAAAAGATAGGGAGCAGCTGCAGCCGGGAAAAATGAAGTGTGACTTTTTTTCGGTTCACCGTTTGCATACATCATTAGGAGGAACAACAAAAATCAATTGCACATTCCAGAATAAATAAAAACAAATATCTTGAGCAGCGTAATGCGAGGGCCTCTTGTTGACTCTTTCCAGATTACATTTAGCCGGGTGTTTTAAACGCTGATTTACAGCAAGATGGAGTCCATTCCTTGCACCCGCCTGCCTGTCTGCCTGCCTGTTCAGAATATGAAATGGAAGTTAAACACTGTGAATCTCCAGTGTGGGGAGGAGGGCTCTGGACGTGTGGGCAGTGTAGCATCAAATAGATTGTGTTTCCTCCCGTGTAAACGCCTAATGTGTGCCGAGCGCTCTGACACAGATGAATGTAAGGAATTTGCTGTAAAGACTTTACGGCCCTTTTGAGAGACATGGCTGGGAACTGGTAGTGTGGAACCTGCTCCACGCCCCCCTGAACACACGTTCACACACATGCACGTACACACTCGCTTGCACAAGTGCTTACACATGCACACATGTCAAGGCACACAGCCCTCCAAGGAGCGCAGCTACATCAAACTGTTGAGACTGGTGCGGACATCAGGGATACTTTTTTATTTGCTTTGGGTCAGATATGGCGGCCCTGATGATGTGATGCGACTCATCTCATAGACCTGCTCCACATCGCGCGCGCATGTTATGGCAGAGAATAATCCTGGCGATTCTCTTGACCAGGCTCATCATTTATTTTTGAGAGCTACCTTCTGCTGCAGAACAGGGCAAATTATAAAATTATTTCATGTATAAACTGCCCTTTCAAGTGGCTGCTCCCATTCTGCGGCAACAGAACTCGTCTGCCAGATCTTGGAGTCTTTGTGATGGCGCTCAAAGCTCTCAGCTGCTTGTTGTCAGCGCTGGTTTTATTCCCACTCTCACCGCTCTATTTAGATTAATTTATTTTTGGTTCGAATGCTGTAAAATGAAAGTGTGATGGAGAGAAGGAGGGTAAAGGAGTGTTCCCTCTCTCTCAGACAGGTGGCCCTGGTTTATGTCGCCAGGCCCCAGGGGCCCCACTAACTGAGTCTGAGCGAGAGGAGGGACCTGTCTCTCAGCGCTACACAGGTGGTGTGAAACGCAGCCCTCTCTCCACACCTGAAATATTCAGATTCTTCCAGCGGCGTCGCTTTGATCTCGCTGCAATCGACAAGGGAAAACGGAGAGGGGTGGGGGGTGGGGGGGGAGAAAACAACAAAAACAAGAGGTAGAGTAGCACACCTGAGAGCGAACAGATTGACATTTCTTAAGAGAGAATAAACAATCGCAGGTTAGCTGTGTTGCATCACTCCAGCTCGTCGTTTCAGGTGAAAGTGGGCCATTGCGGTGATAACTGCATCTTTGGAGCCTTTCTCCTCTCCCACTAACTGACCTCAATGGTGAAGCTTCACATAAGTCCCCCACAGAGCACTCTTCCCACTTTAAAAGAAACAGGAAGAAAAAAAAACCTTGTCCCCAATTTTGTTGCTCAAGTTCGTACCATCACCATCTAATTTGTTATGCGTCCCCCTCAAAAAAACTTGTCTTGGCCATTGTGAAACCTCCCTGTCGCTCTTCCATATTCACATTTGAGTTGATCATTTGGCCGACTGAGGTTATCATGTCTTCTCTCAGGTTTCAACCCACTAGTCTGCTAATGAATCATAGGACTGTGAAATTAGTCACCCTGCATGTACCACACAATGACAATAGACACCCTGATTGTAACCACAGAGTTTGAAAGGAGCAGAACAATGGTCGGCCTTAATGATGATAAATAAGGTGTTGTAATTGGCCTTCGTTTGGATCATTCAGTCATAGATTGTAATTTGAAGTTTCTAATTGGGGGACATTTAAAGTTATTCATTGGATCCCGAGTGGATACAGGGTCTTTTTGAAAGGGCTGTAATAAGATGTTTCCATGCTACCTCTTGATACTATTTTGAATAAGACTTGACAATAAATGGAATTACAGACTCCCTGATCATACTAAGATGTGTTACCAGTTTATGAGTGAGGAGTAAGAAATGTGTGTGTGCAATGTGTGTCCAAGTGTGCATGTTGGAATTAAAGAGAGAGAAGTGTTGACAAGTAGGCTGTGCTCTGGTGCATCAGGCGCCAAAAACTCTCTAAATGAAGCAGGGTATGACGAATAATGGCTGACAACACCAGTCACACCTTTTGCTGATGGTTGTAACGCTCACATGCTTCTCCTTCCTTTTGTAAGATTTAGCATGCTGTTTGAAGATAGCCTGACTGACTGGGGATTAATTATTTTGGATGATTTATCAGACTTACCAGTCCAGAGTTTAGAGATGTGTCAACATTCAATGTGATTTTCTTCGTTGGTAAGTCCTCGCAATGTATACACTGCCTACATGTTGCTGCACTGCTCAGTCAGTATTGCTGCTGTAGAGTGGGCAGTTGCAGAATGTGCAAGTAATCCGTAGGGCAGGGATTCCCACCCCGGGGCTTAGGGACCCGCCCAAAAGGGGTCGCAAGATAATGCGGAGGGGTCATGAGACAATTGTCAGGATAGAAAAGCAGCTCATTCGCTGTGTTGTCGAGAGTTAAATGAAGAAAACGAATACCACTCATGTCTGTTAAATATGAATCAACTGCCACATGTTAGACAGACAGTTAGCTTAACATCAAGCATTGGCTTAGCAGAAAGACTGGAAACAGCTAGCCTGTGTCTCAGTCTATATGCTAAACTAAGCTAATCATCGCCTAACTCTTGGCAAGAAAAGCGAAATAAGCATATTTCCTGAAATGTTGAAGTGTACCTCGTGGTGTAAAGAGTCAAAGAGGTAGGGAACCACTGCCTTCGGGTCCTTTTTACCCCCAGTGCCATACAAAGAGTAGTGCAACGTCTACCCTAACAGTTAAACATTCATAACCCTGTGTGTGTGTGTGTGTGTGTGTGTGTGTGTGTGTGTGTGTGTGTGTGTGTGTGTGTGTGTGTGTGTGTGTGTGTGTGTGTGTGTGTGTGTGTGTGTGTGTGTGTGTGTGTGTCATTGTTGTAGTTCTTTTTACGATTGACAACATACCTGGCAGCATACCTTTTCTGGATAGGGTTAATGGGGTAATAGGGTTAACTCCACCCATCTGGCGCTCGTAGCAGTTTAAAACAACCTCCCAGTATTCTATGCAAATAGCATTTGACCCAGGCGTGATATGGTCTAACAACAGTGTGACGGACGGTGGTGTGAATTTGAGCAGCCCTAGCCAAGCCGATTGGGAGTGAAAGTGAAGGAGCAGCATTCGGTGGTAAACAGATGGAGGGAGACACCAGGTGATAGCAGCCCCCCCAGCGCTTCCCTGTCAGAGGCCGTGTGCTCGCTCAGCTCACGTTCCTAGTATGGAGGTTAGAGGCTCCTCCTCCTGCCTAGCTCCCTCTGTCTGACGCACACGCACATGCTGCTGTCTGCCTGTTCTGCCCTTAACTGATATTCAGACCAAGGAGGCCAGATAAGAGTTCATTTTGGATCTTTCACATGGACATGCGCTAATGTGCGCTCTTTCCCGCACTGCTCCATCCCCCCACAGAACCGCTCCCTCCTCCCTCAGTGGCTGGAGTGGGGAGGGGGGGTTGCCAGTAATAATGTTGAGGCCAGACTAGACTGCAGTGATTGGGGCCCATTGATTGTGGTGATTTGATTTATTGATCAGTCCCCCCTCTCAAATGTGGCGTCTGAGATGCGGGGCTAATCTGAGGCAGCTATGGACAATCTTGTTCCTCACAGAGAATAGGAGGCGACAAGGAATGTATGAAAGGAAACTACACTTATCTTAATCACACACTGGTCCCTGCTCTGCCTTGCTGCAGCCTCTGTGTGCGGATGTCAGCGCACATGTGTCTCTGTGCACACATGTGTGCCCACCCGCTCTCTTTTGTGCGAGGCCTTGCGTGCGAGTGTGTGTCTGTGTTTGCGTCGGTGTGCATATGGGGGTTGCGAGGCACTACAGTCACCAGGCAGAACAGAGTGGATCTATAAATTGATGGAATTCAAAGCCTCCAGCATCGATTACCATTATAACAAACAGCAGCACACAGAATGTCTGATTATTTTTAGACAAAGATTCTGTGCTCTCAGCAGCAATTCTGCTGATGCTGTCACACTTTCAGACATCTGCCTATGATTGCAATTAGATGGAATACAAAAAGAAAAATAATACCCCATCTGCATTTTCCCCTCTCTCCTCCTCCTGCCTATTTTTTTCCTCTTTAATTTGTGCCGCCCAAGCCCAGTGCACACAATAGTGATTTTGACTCAGTCTACCTCATTGCAGTTACCTTGGTAGTTTTTTCCCCCCAGTTGTCAACATTTTCCACCATGGGCTGTCTTTGTGAAAGGCCAGAAAATAGCTTACCACTACAGATGTAATCAAGATGAGCTAGGTTTAATGAATCAATGTCAGATCTACTCCAACACAATACATTAGTGAGCTGCGCATTTTACCTAAAACATTCGCACTTGGACAGATTGTTACTGTATATCTCTCTCTGCTCCCATTTTTGTCAAAAGCAATTGTCTTTGCTGGATTTGCTTATTAGACTTGTTACACTCTGTTTGCTATTGTTGCCTACAATGCCCTTTCCATCATTTAAATGAAACATAACATACTTGACAACCAGCTTATGCCATGATCCTCAGTGCTTTGTCTTTTTACAGATTTGTTGCCACTGCTGGCCTCCATTTTTCTTGCCCGGTTTATCCCTCACCCAATACAGTCTAAAGGGACCACTCCCTGCAGTCTTTGCTGCAACATAATTGCATAAAGCCGAGACCTCTTAATGCAGTATAAATTGTTGCCTGTCAGATCATGTGAGGGCTCCACTACAGATGCCGATAGGGTCCATCTTTGGTCAGTGTCAGAGGGGTGACATGTGAGTCTTTGTTTCACTGCTTTTTTCTGGTGTTCAGCAGTTCATTGAGCTTCAAGTCCATTTACTGACTGCCAATAGGCTGCAGATCTATCCTGTTAAAGCCAATAAGCTTCTTGTTTCTTGGTCTTTGGTTTTGAGTCAGAAGTCACCAATTGCTTTCCCCTCGCAGATTGACTTTAGAACACCAGGACCGGTTCCATGCTCAAAATCCCTCTTTCCTGTCCCTCCAGCCCCAATGACAGCTCCGCCCTCCCCAGGGGAAACTCATCAATTATGGCTGGATGTTTGACTGGCAGAGGCTTAATGACAGGAGCTCTGTATTGACCTGACTGCCACAGACTGAAAATTCGGTCCCAATCGTCCTTTTGAAAACCTGTCAAATGATTACAGAGAAACTCCTCTTTGCACAGCGAATTGAACTTACCTTTTCTCCTTTTTTTTAAGTGTTCAAGACATCAGACACATCTACATGTTCATGCAAATGATTTCATGAAGGATGAAGCTCAACATAATGGAGGGAGATAAGTGAATTTTATCGGGGATCTCAAAAGGTGCCCTGGTTGTAGGTTGAAATGGATCACATCTGATTAGGAAGCAGAGGAAAAATCTTCTTTAGTATCTTTTGTCTCCCGAGATAGCATTGTGAAACACTACATTGTGGAGGTCCTCCCATCATCAATCTGAGCAAGGCAACCAAAGGAACAAACAGTCTGTTCTGCTTCACTTCTTTCCAGAAAGACAAACAGTCGGTTTCATTTGATGGGCTGTTGGTCAGGCTCCCCGCCCTCGTAATGGTCCAGAAACTGTGGGGGGTGCTTTCAAAATAACCGTGCCATTATGGTAGCACTGTTGGGCTTGTATACAGCATGAGCATTCACCATTCTCATCAGCTGAGCTGCAATAAAAAGTGAACCCAGCTCTATACCAGGACCACTAAAGCACTGGAGGACTTAGAATAACCACACTGTTATATCTTAAGTACTTATAAAATCCACTCAAAGTCACTTCTAGAGGAATTTTCTCTTGGCAAGATTAGCCGGGTCTGGGGCCATTTGAATCTAGTGGCGGTTGGCCGGCTTCTGAAAGCCCACTCTCTAATCTCCAGGAAGGCTCATCCCAGATGGACTGGAAGGACTAACAAGAATTTATAAAGTCCTGTCGCCTTATGCTGTACAGCCGTGGCCTTTCCAGTGACAGTATGATTTACAAGGAATGACACATTTCCCACTAACCAAGTGTATCCTAAACATTTGGATACTTTCTAAATGTAAAACTTGTCATTTTTTTAAATGGCAGGAGCAGTGGTAACCAGATGTTCAAAAATGTATTGTCTGTCTTTGTTACAAATAGCAAACATGACAAGAGACACGTAGTCTCTGAGGCTTGGTAAGACTATCCACAGCAGAAAAAACACTGGCATTGGTAAATGGTGCTTTACAATTTGCCTCTCATTTACCCATTCACACACACACACACACACATACACATATTGCAGCGAGCTACCATGCAAGACACTAGCCTGACCATCAGGAGAAATTTAGGGCTCCCACTATAACAAGGTCACTTTGACACCTTGACAAATCCCATTACAAGACCAAAATCAGCAATGAATTGATCCTACTAACAAGTATTGCCCATGTAGCCAAAGCCTCATATAGCCTATTTATCTTGTTTCTCACTTCTGGAGTCTTGTTGTCACAGTGAGTTTGCCAGCCAATCAGTGGAGATACCAGGAAGCCACTGCTGTTACTCTCTGTATAACAACTTGTTGCTTCAAATTTTGTTCGGATTAAAAAACAAGATGCAATGTGTTAATTAGTGAGCTTTAAGGTGTTTGCTAGTTTTGCTATTTTTTTTTACTTTGGAGCAAGCCAAGCTCAAAGTTCCCCCCTGGCTGTAGTCTTTTATTAGTCTTTATGCTAAGATAAGACAATTGTCTGCTGGCTGTAGATTTATATTTAGCGTGCAAAGTTAGAGTGGTATCAATCTTCTCATCAAAACATTATGCAAGAAAGTGAATAAGCGTATTTTCCAAGATGACTATCCAGGTTGACATACGATGAACACAGACCCTGCAGTTTATTTTGAATCAATTGCACATACATCCTCCTGGTGCCGTAAATAGCCTACTCACTATTACACAAAATGTGTATCCATCCGTGGCTGAAATCAAATGCACTATTTATTCCTGTTAAAGGGACAGTTCTCCCCAAAATGAAATATACATATTTTCCCTCTCCCCTATTGTGCTATTTATCAATCTAGGTTGTTTTGGTGTGAGTTGCCCAGTGTTGGAAATATCGCCTGTAGAGAGCCTTCTCTCCAATATAATGGAACTAGAAGGCACTCAGCTTATGATGCTCAAAGTGCCGATAAAATATACATTGAAAAACTCAACAGCAATGTCTCTTTCCAGAAATCATGACCCGATTACTCAAGATAATCCATAATTCTGGTTGTGGGCAGTATAGTGTAGGAACTACTTTCTTTCTACCAGAAAGAAGCATACTCATGGACAAGCACTGTAACGTTAGCTAGCTCAGGTTAGCTAGCTATTAGTCTATATACACGATGTTCCACTTCTGGTGCCGCCGGAAATTTCGCCGGATGTCACTCTTTTCCGCCGGATGTCCCTTACCTAGCGCTTTCTTTGTGTTGTAATTCTAAACTCCGGTGAATTTCTGAGGACTATGGTTAACTGCTCTTCAGATCTCTGCAGGGTAAATCCAGACAGCTAGCTAGACTATCTGTCCAATCTGTGTTTTCTGTTGTACAACTAAAACAACCTTTGAACGTACACATGTTCCTTTCCGAGGCTATTTTGCAGCGGCACCGTGGCTCCGCTCGGTACTTAGCACCGCCCAAGATGATTGTGATTGGTTTAAAGAAATGCCAATAAACCAGAGCACGATTTTCTCCCCTCCCGGAATGCTGTGTAGACCTTACCAGACCCTTCTCCGCAGCGCTGTGGAGGTAGGTCTGGCAATGCGAGACTAGCTAGCTGTCAACTCATTTTAACTAACCTTCTGTTTTAATGCTTATTTGTATAAGCACAAGTATGTAACATAAACCAATGCCACACAGCACAGCATTTATAGCCTAAGCTAATTTGAAATGCCCATCTCCACAAGCTAGATATGTCGGACGGCGAGCCTCTCGTCCTTCAGTACGCTTCCTTCTGCACTAAGTTACGGTTGGTGGCTGTAGTTTGGTAGAAAGAAATTAGTTCCTGCATGAAACCGCTCACAACCAGGTCTGTGGATTATCTTAAATCTACATTGTGTCATTTTTTCTGAGTTGATTCTTAGCAAAACCCCCTTTTGTTCTTTCACAAATATGTGCTCATTCATGTGTAATTATTTCCACCAACTAATCAAAGTATTCTCGTAAGCATAGAATCTGCCATTTAGAATCATTCAGAATACATACGGGCGAGTCGCTCGAATGACGGCAGCCATGTAGCGCCTCCATCTTTAAAATACATCAGCCAAAGAGGGCTATACCTCCGCCTTTTGCGCTTTTAAACTCAGTGGCACTGTGACGAATGCCATGGGGAGATTACTCGCCAGGGAAGCGAAACGACAATGCGACAGGCAAAGCAACAAGACCAATTGGAGTGGCTAGAACAGTCAAAAATGGAGATACTAAGAGCTAATTTGGGGTTCGGCCACCGTAGGAGTTGAAATGCGCTCGGAATGGGAAGGGCTAGAAAGTAATATTCAGTTGGTTGTCATATACAATTTCACCACTAGATGGGAGAAATTCTTACACAGTGTAGCTTTAAATAACCAGGTCATGATTTCTGAAGACACATTGCTAATTCTTTTTGTGGTACTAAGGTGAACTGTCCCTTTAAGTAATGTTTTCTTAAAACTACAGTGTTAATCCATTGTTGTCAGTAGAAATGTACTTAGGGTTAGATCATTGCATCTCACCTCCGACTACACTCAGTCCTACTTTAAAGATGATTTTTTTGGGCATTTTAGGCCTGTATTTGTATAGGACAGCTAGACTTGAAAGGGGAGAGAGAGGGGGGATGACATGTAATAAAGGGCCACAGGTCAGAGTTGAACCCGCGGCCGCAGCGTTGAGGAGTTAACCTCTATATATGGGCGCCCGCTCTACCAGGTGAGCTACCCAGGCGCCCCACTCAGTCCTACTTTAACCACTTTACGACTCGTCAATCCAATCCAACTTTATTTGTAAAGCACATTTAAATCAACCGGAAGTGCTGGACATTGACATGATTTAGGACAGACTAGAAACGCACGAGTAACAAAACGAACATTTAAAACAAGTAACAAACTGGAAAATAAAAATGCAGAGTACAACTCTCAAGCAGGTTAAAAAGGCCAATGAATAAAAGTGAGTTTTAATTTGTGATTTTAAAAATGTGAAGGCTGGGGGCCAGTCTGATGCAGAGGCAATTCATTCCACAGCCTTGGGGCCACGATCCAGAGATTTGAACCAGCAGCCCTTCAATTAACGGCCCACTTCTCTGACCGACAGGCTGCCACCATCCCACGAGGCCGCCGCTGTTGAAGTTTCACCCTTCCATTTTTTTTTTTCCTTGTGTGATGATTTATTAAATTGCCTTTAAGTAAGACTGCAGATTAATTAAAACGCAGTCAATTTAATTTGCCGGCGTCATATATAAAATCATAGTGGTAATTGAATCCCCTACTCCACTTTTCTATTGTAACGCAGCAGTTACAAGAGAAGATCCTCATCAATTATGGAGAATCACAGTCCAAATGAAGAGGAGGTGAATGTACAGTTGTCCGTTCCAGCGCTGCTCAATACATGAGAGTAGAGTTAGAATCTGTTTTCCTTTTCTTTCCCCCCCCCCCTCCTGTTTGCTGAAAGAGCCGGGAATTGGATGACTGATCGATACTATTGGATTTGTGGATGGCATGTGGTGCAGCTGAGTCCAGCATGAATGCAAGGTTCTGATGAAGGGCTTGCTACCCAGACAGCTTTGAATAGTGGATCAGACATGTTGCCGGGGTGGAGCTCTCATTTCGTATGACACAGACATGTAAGGAACCAATGTGCGGAGACATTAATGGAATAGCGATTAAGGCTGTCGTTGTAGCAAAAGGGTAATGTGGTTAAAGCTATGGAGGCTGCTGCCATGTATTGGTAATCTGTGCGAGGTCAATATAAAGATTGGTGCAGGCGATGGGAGAGAGATTGAAAAGAGGCTGAAAATAGATTTGACCTGGGGTAATTAAGACAGCAAGCGAGGCATTTGTATGTTTGAATCAGGTCTTGGCCAGGCTTTAAAAAAACAGCCGTTCATTTCAGAAGGAAGCTCTATTTGTTTGCAGGGGTGTATGTCAGGTTATTGGGTCCCTACACGTGACTCACCCTCCCTCCCCTTTCTCTCTCACTTTCACTCTCTCTCTCTCTCTCTATCCCCTCCCTCTCGCCCCACTCCCTCACTGGCGCTCTATAGCCGTTGCAAGCGTATTGATTATTTCAAATACTGATTATCTAAAAGGCCTTCTGCTACTGTAGGCATTGGATTTATTTTGGCTTAATTATTTATGGGCCAGGGCTAGCTGTAAGTATTACTGCTGTGAGATCATGAAGGATTACATTGTTAATATTCAGCAGTGTATTTTTATTTATGTACACTCTAAGCTTTACTGGATGAGCGTTGGCAGGCCCCCTAAAGTGCCGTCTCTCTCCACTTTCCTCCTCTCACCGTTTCACTCTCCTTTTTTTGTGTGTGTTTTTGTAGAGGGAGCTAAACTCTGTGGCGTCTGAGCTGGCTGGTCGACAAGAGGAGAGCGAACATTCCCACAAGCACCTGGTAGAGCTGAGCAGGGAGTTCAAGAGAAATGTCCCTGAGGTGAGTCTAACATCCGCGCCCCCCTCTTCCTCATCTTCACTTCAGCAGGTATCAACTATCTGTGTCACTGCTGTCTACTTGAGCCCCCGCAAATGCCTTTTGTACAGAGAATTATTTCTTTCCATTGTAAAATCTGCATTACTTTATATTAACGGCGCACAACACTTGAGACACTTGAGAAGTCAAGGTTAGCACCCCCCCCTCCCCCCACCCCAGTTAATATTTAAATACTGCGGCCTTGCAGTAGTGTTAGCCTCTGGCTGGGTGAGATGAGAGGCCAGGGGGTTCAAAAGGTAAGCACAACTTTGCTGCTTACTTACAATTTTAAAGCTAAAGAGTCAGTATATATATATATATATATATATATATATATATATATATATATATATATATATATATATATAAAACTTATCATGGTGTCTGAATTGGCAGCTGATATTGACTTTCTCCAAATGTCTGTGGTGTGACAGGAACGGGTGTCTCTGGAAACTCTGACTAAACACAATCTGATGAATGTTAATGAAGACACCGGCCGTCCAACATGACTATTACAAACACAGTACAACACAGAAAAAGAAAACTGTACTTGTATTTTTACATTTTAAAGGATTTGTTAGCATTTGTTATGTCTGTCTTAAAACAATGCTCACCCGCCCATATGTACAGTACATGTATGTAAGAGTAAGAGTTCTTGATCGCTGTAGTTGTTCCTTTTGCCTACGTTGGCTGCGAAAAGATCCCCCTCTTATTCCAATGAAAGCGATAAGGTGCAAAATCCACAGTCCTCGTTCTTTCCAAACATTCATTCTAAAGTTCAGCCCAAACTAATAAGAGGCTTCAGCTGTCTGAGTTGGCCAAATTAAGTAGATATCTTCCAAAATGAAATTTTTTGGGTACAAAATGTGTGACTTTCCCTCTGCTGCAGCCTGGCAAAGAAACCTTGTCCAACTCTGAATATTATCTCCAGCTGAACTTTAGAATGCATATCAGCACAGGTAAGGTCACTGGATTCGGGTGCCATCCACTTTAGAAAGGGTGTCCAGTATGAACAGGAGGGACAAATACTGCTAACTACTGTAACTCGTTCAGTGTACATGTGGGCATGTGAATACTGTTTTAGACAGGCTTGAAAAAATATGAACCTATCCTTCAACGTTCCCCACTCCCTTTACCACTTTACACACCCCTCCACCTGATCAGCAATACAGCAAAACACAGTCTTGTCCAACACAAATGGCAGATTGAACTAATACGAGAGGTAGTAAATGCAAATGGTGCTACTTAGAGCAGTACCCTCCTACACTCCATCTCCCTGAGCAGGACTCATCATCACTAAAGTATACTAAACTTAACTGAGAAGATCTTTTACAAGCAACACCTTTGCTTCTGTCCCCCCAAGTTAACATGTTTATGTACCCGATGAACTGCATTTGATCAAATAATATGCTAGTTGTATTATTGTTAATACATTAACAGTAATAATACTATTGGGTGTGTCATTATTTTTTTGATGTACACTACCATTTTAAAACCACATTGGTGTATTATAATGTGCCAAGACCTCATTCCACCTTACTTGTGTGAGGCAAAATGGCAATTAAGGTGGATTGAACTGAATACATGAAAAGCTAAATCTATGAATGATACTGATATGATTTTGTCCTTTTTTTCTCTTTTTTTTATCATCTTCTTTGAAACGATCATCCATTGACATCCAAGCCGAAGTCAAAGAGAATATATATTTATAAATGAGCCCTCGGACTATTTGCTGAGGCTATGCCGCCTGTCTATCTCAGCCCGAGTATGTAGTGTGGGGCTGTAATCTTGTCAGTATAATACAGGCATTTAAGACAGGATCAGGCTGTCACCACTGGCAGCACAATCCCCTTACCTGAGGCTGTGGGAGCATGCACAAGTCTGGATCTCTGAGCTCTAACGCAAGCTACTGGAAAGCCCCACTTTTCAAACATGCCCACTCAAACCCTTTAGGTTTTAACTACTAATACCCACAGCCCATAGCAACATACCTCACTCTCTCTCTCTCACACACACACACACACACACACACACACACACACACACACACACACACACACACACACACACACACACACAGTGAGCTATGGAGAGAATCCACTAACATTACATCTTTTCAGTCTTCTTCCTGATGGAGCTGTTTGTGCCGCGATGGGGCCAGTCTGATTCCTAAACAGGTGGAGCATCTGCAAAATAGAAAACGCTGATACTGAGTTTACTTTTTTGGTCCGTACACAGGAAGTCCGGGAGATGGTGGCACCTGTTCTCAAGAGTTTCCAGGCCCAGGTGAGTCACATTTCACAGATATATATGAAACATTTAACAGATTCTGCAGAATAAAACACAGAAAGTCTGGAAACCGCTTAGTAGCATTTTTATTGATGATCGAAGCTCTTTCTGCTCCACATTGTAATTTACGGACACGCGGGACATTGCTGCTGGATATTATATGCACATTGACCAGCGCGGATCAGTGTGCCTCTGGAATGAATGATTTGATAGATAGGGCGAGCGATCCATGGCATACTTTTCGTGCTGCCGCTCATCTGGTGCTTATTGACTGATGCCTTTTCTGTCAAAGTAAAGTAGCATCTATCTGCCATTAGATGATCAGATATCGGGCTTCTCATATTTTCTTGGCTGAGACAAGCCCTCATTTCCTGTTGTGATGGTGCATTCACCATGCCCCCTTCTGACGTCGCCATATTGGAAAAAGTCATCTGATACCTACCAAGACTCTGCTCCAGCCATTAAACCAAGGTCATAAATCACATTTGTGAGCTGCGTTATGGTCCGCAAAGCAAAGGCTTATGGAAATGATACCACAAATATGTTTTCAGTCTCGCTCTCCCCTCCAAACTCCCGCTCAGGCGCTAACCTGAAAGCCCTATCATCGGTAAACATGAGAACACTCAGCATGGATTGTTCACTTCTCTTGGAAGTGATTATTGGCAGATTCTTTTTTTTTAATGCTTTATAATTGACTATGCCCGAGCAGCCGCGTTCCCTGGCAGGAGAAGATCCCATTCATCAGTACCACACTCCGCAATGCTCTGTGGTTGATTTTGTGTGCTTATTCAATTGCTCTAACTGTAAAGTCACATATCAGAAGCACCCTTCCATGTCTTTTATTGTGCAAACAGGAGCCCACAGGATTAATTTAAGCACCATTGATGTCTGACAACTGGGAGTCTAGAAATGTTTCATAGTAGATAAAATAGATGGCTGATAATGAGCGATTTTTTTTTTTTTTTTTTCCTTGTTAGCTGCGGGCCTCTCTGGGTACCTCTTGGTCTCTCTTGTGTAACTTCCATGAGCTTATGTTCTGCACATTTTGATAAGTAAGCCAGCTTGCGGTGACATTTTTTTTATTTATTTTTATTTTATTTGATCTCGAGGTGCAGCGAGCAACTCGGCACACCATAATAATATAATCCTCTGGTGTTTTCTGATACACTTTGACCTTATTGGTAATGTCAAACAGCTTGCGGAGGCTTGTGAACTTTACCCAGCGGTAGTCTGCGCGACCTCGGTGTAAGCTGTGGGACCTGGGCTTGCTGCTGCAGGGGGGGGGACGTGGAGAGAAGGTGGAGCTGGATGGGCTTGTTTGGCTGTGTGGTTTGGGATAGGCGAAGGCTCCCCTGCAGCTGCACTGTACAGGTGGTGAACGATAGTGTGTGTGTGTGTGTGTGTGTGTGTGTGTGTGTGTGTGTGTGTGTGTGTGTGTGTGTGTGGGGGGATGCATACAAGTGAGAAAGAACTGGGTCCTTGCTTCCACACTGCCCCTCCCAGTTTACGTAGGCCCAGAGGAGTGCCTTGTGGTATTTGGACCCTCATCATGCCACTTCTAAAGGAGAAGTCGGCTCCTTTGAAGTGTTTGCGACATGACAGGTTCTCTTTCTTTTCTTTTTCATTTCAATGTTCCCCACCCACTTCCTCTCCCTACTCCCGTCCAATCTCGCCTTCTAATTATCGCTAACCAGGCGACTGATTAGAAACACGTTGCCGACCTAGTTTTTTTTTTTTCCGAGGAGCTGGAGGAGGAGAAAGGGTTAATCCCAGAGCTGGTGGCTGTCATTGGTCGCTTCCCTCCTTCTTCTCCTCTTTTTTCGTTCTGTTCGCCTCTTTCTTTCCCTGGAAGTTTGCTAATGAGGTCCCGTCAGAGCTGAGGAGAGGTGTTAATTTGGCCTTGTGAAGTAGGAAGGAGATTAAGGACAGTGAGGAGCTGAGTTTACGGCTTAAAATACACCGCTGTCCTTATTAATCCACGGGGCCCTGGGAGACCGGCGTTTTTTGGTTTTATAATGAACACTGTCTTATAATGAAGGTAATTTTAATAAAAATTTACGGGGAGAAGAAGAGGAGATGGTACATGTCTCCATGGTCTCAGGCACACCTTTGGGGCTGAGGGATATGACAGTTATTTCTCAAATAAGCGATCGCTAGAGAGACAGGCCCGTTGGACCACACTGTTCACACAACTTTCACACAAGCGCTCACTGCCATCTGAACGTACAGACAGCAGTCTTCACCGAGTCTCGCCAAGACTATGTGTGCTTCTCAATGCAATTTACACCTCCCTCTCACTTAAGAGTGTAAACTCCCTTCAGGATAAACCTTTGCTGGGCGGGGGGAGAACAAAAACACAACAGTGACGGATTTCTTGCATGCTGGTAGCCATTTCTTTTCTTCGGGAGAGGCAGATTCCTCCTCACATCTGCCCCGTACCAATCTGAATATCAGGCCCAAATTAACCAGTCATTCTATTTTTCTCCTCTCCTCTTGATGTCGTTTGGTGCTCTTAGAAAAAGAAAACAGCAGTACGGGTCCCTAATTACTGAAACTTGCTTTACAATGATAATCCGTGGAGTAATTTAGCGTGCACAATGAGAGTTGTGGTGCTCGCGCAGATGGAGAGTCTGATAAATAGTTTGTAACGTATAATTAGCAGCTCTCCCGGTTACATACCATTAACCCCTCAAGCTCAGGAATCATTATTGGCCCTCATTATCAAGCAGCAAGGTACGATCGAGCTGACTAGACATCAAAAACATCAAACAGCTATTAAAGTGCTGCGCACCGGGGGCCGGTGGACACCTGTTTATGAGTCTAGCTGTGCCATTTCTTCCCCTGAGGTTGGGAAGTGATAATGTGGGGGAAGACGATGTTTTTATGTATGTTGTTGTTGTTGCTTGTTTTCTATGAGAGCACGGGATGTACTGTGACTATACAGCAGCTTTTTTTTTTTTTTTTTTTGAAGTCCATGAAACTTAGTAAAGAGATCTCAAAATGGCTACTGCCTCTCACCTATACGACTGACAAACATGAATGTATGTTCTATTCGTTGTTTTTAATCCTCTATCTCGTCGGACAGTATGTTGGAGAATGACAAGAGAAATCGGGGATAATGTACAACAAAAGTCACACATATCTCTCATTTATCAGCGACGTCTGCAGCTGTGATTTCAACTTAAATCCAGTGGCGTAAAGCATCTCGCGAGATGCTTTGGCCAGCCAGAGTCATGGCGTAGCCGAGTGTTTCAGTGCCCACGGTGCCTTGCCCTGAACTGGCCCGCCATGCAGCAAGGAAGCAAACACCGTCTTTGATCATCCATCGAGAGACGACCAGTTCTTCCTCCTTTTTGATTAATTCCTGAAGGAAATGATAATTTCTCTTGAATGTATGAATATGTTATGAATAGTGGAATGAATCAAAGAGTAAAGGATGATAATTAATTACGGCGCTATGATAAAAGGCTGTGGGTGTTATGACGCAAGCTTCCTCCGTGTCATTATGAGAGGCTCCGTAATTACCTTTCTGCACGAGCCAGCGCTCCTGGCGGTGCTGGCGGTGAGCGCTGCTCGCTGAGTGAGTCTAACGGTCATAAAGCTTTTCCCTGCCTAATTGTCTGAGGGCCTCTATGGCACTTTCATAGATGAGGGACTGCGCCGTTAGGAAAAATGCTCGGCGACGCTACAGCTTTTCCAGCTCAATGAAGACAGATCTTCATCATGGGCTAAACCTCGCGGTTATTAGGTACAGATTGCTTGAGTGGATGGCTAACTTGGGAAGATGGGGTCGGAACAAGTGAGCAGCAGTCATACAGTGTAATACAAAAGCTGCTTCTCGACTGCATAGTGCTTTTTTTTTTTTTTTTAACTCAAGCTAGTGTTGATTTCTATGTATATTGTACATTATAGGCCCATATTTCTGTGCCAATAGACCAGATCCCTGCCTTAGAGTTACTTTTTGAATATTCCCTTTGTGTTAGTATTCTTGCCCTACCTTATGTAAGTGGCATTTACGACACCTTCCTATCCTCTCACTCACTCCCGCTCTCCCATCCTCCCCTGCCTCCACCCTGGCTATGGCCAGACTGCTCCAGACCGGGCTGACGAGGTATCTCTAATGCCTGTCTCCTGCTCGACTGTCTCAGGCTCATTGAGCAGCAGGCCAGGCCCAGGATCTCCACGCCATTACCTATTCACAGCACGTCCAGGCCTCCAGCCTATTGTGGGGAACATAATGGGCTCCAGGGCCATGTAAACCACCGGCTCTCTGCTCCTGGTTTATCACTTGTGTCCTCTTCATACTAAGGAGAAGGAAGGATGGTGGGAGGTAGGAAGGTAAGGAGAGGAGAGAGAGAGAGAGACACAGAGCACAGGGGAAGGGATGTGTGTGTGTGTGTGTGCTTGTTTTACTATATTCGTGGGGTCCAAAAACCGGTGAATACAGTATACTTGTGAGGTCTGCACAGCCTTGTGGGGCCCAAAATGCTGGACCCCACAAGGTTAAGGGGTGTTTGAGGGTTAAGACTTGGTTTTAGGGTTATGATTAGAATTACATTAAGGTTAGGTTGAGGGTAAGGGTTATGGTTAGGCATTTAGTTGTGATAGTTAAGGTTAGGGTAAAGGGCTAGGGAATGCATTATGTCAATGACGGGTCCCCACAAAGATAGTGAAACAAACATGTGTGTGTGTGTGTGTGTGTGGGGGGGGGGGGGGGGGGGGGGGGTATTGGACCTTAGATAATACCTTCCTTGAGTCTTTTACGTCCTATGCATCTCCAGAGGGTGAATGTCCTCGCCTTTTCTCCACATCGGTACAGAAAAGCTGCTTCAACCCAAACTCGGTGCACTTCTGTTCATATACTGTTTTCAGTTTTCATTACTTTAAAGTTGGCTTTTATTGATTATGATTAGTCAAAGGTGAACAATCTAAATATTAGAGCTCTAAATATTGGATCAAATATTGAATCAAATATTGTACGGCTGTCCATCTTACCTCTGCTACTACTTCTCATTCAATGCCAACGTCCGTACGTCGACAAGTGAACAAATATCCCAGTCTAGCTGCTTTTCTGAGAGGTAAGCTCATTTAATTTCACAGATCCATTTTTACATCAGAAAAGCATTCAGCAGACCATTTACAATTAGCTTGTTTTTATATTCAGTTAGTTACTTGTTGTAATAACTGTTTATTGACAGTTTGTTCTTCACTTTTAAAGTGAGCCAATGCATTAGCAGGTATCACAAATGTTTCAACTTGAGCAAAGAGATGTCATTGATCTCCAAGCTGTAGGACTCCACTAAATGTACAAAGACAAGAGGGAAAATGTGATAAATAGGGAGTGATATTGGACACAGATAAACAATGAGCTAGGGATGGGCGGACTGACTAATTTCACAGAATCGGTTCCTTTGAGTTGATACATGTAAATGCAAGTTGGGTACTTTTTTGCCAAATATAGCTTTATTTTCTACGTGACACAGTCCGTTATACTACATGCACCTCAACTGCTGCCGGCCCCACAAAACTTCTCTTCAGTGCATTTTAGAGATGCACCGATTATAACTTTCTAGGCCGATATTAGGCCAGCCAATACCGATTTTAGCCGATTCCGATTTCATTTTTTCTAACCACTTTACAGCACACACAAATATTTATTTTCTATCTTTTCTTTAATAGAACATTTTGCACAGAACATAGAACATTTTTGAACAGATAATGGATCACTATAAAATAGAACTATATAAATGACTCCTGGTGTGGGAAATTCACACACATCTAAAGTGCAACGTTAGAACCATTTCCTTCTTTTCACCTCCAATATCCAACTAAAAAACTGTGATTTTGGTTTTTGGTGTCGTCCCTCTACGCCCTACTTTTTCCTTGCAGGTGTTGCATATTGCAAACGTGTTATCTTCTGCACACACGCTGAAGAATTTCCAAACAGCTGACATGTTGCAGGTTAATTCACGAGGTTCCGTACATGTGCGAGAATAGCGCGGACACAGGCTTCACACCGCGAGCGGGTACACGCGACACACGGCAGAAAAGTTGAGAGAAAGGAAAAAGAGACTGTGCTGTCGCATCCGTGTGTGCGTGCGTCCTTGAGAACTGTAACTCGTATAACTTGTAACTCGTATAACTTATGTTGTCAGTTAATTGTAGCATTGACCGGCATGAAATCGGCATATGTCAGACTGACCTGCTGGTCATGGCCGAGCACGTGAAAACTGGCCAATTCCAGTCACCGGCCGGTCTATCGGTGCATCTCTAGTGCATTTACCAGTCATCATAAGTTTACATTTATAAAGATAAAATATATATTTGCATTCACAACTTAGGCCTAAAGCTCATGAACATCAACTGAAGTCGGAAGAACGCCCATCCGAGGAGCACCTGAAAAGTCAGGGATTTATGAGCACAGCACGTTCAAACGGTTCCACAGGCTGAGCCGGAACATACCGAACACTAAAATGCAAGGCTGTAGCAAGTCCACCTTCGTCGAGTCCAAGACAAGTCCAAGACCAGGACTAGTCAAGTCCAAGTCTAGACCGAGACGGGAAAAAAAAGAATCCTCTTCAAGACCACTCACTTACCTGTTCATAATTTATGTGATGTGAGAGACAGTATATCAAATATATAAAATGAAAATGTTCCCTTTCTTGAACTTATTACTTGTCCTGAAGAATCCATAGTACAAAGTGCTCGCTGACATTGTGTCTGTGGCCAAAATGAAAATGATCGATGCCTGATGATTGAGGCATATGACGCAGCCAGGCATATACCAGGCGACCAATCTCGATGCCTGTTCTAGATGGATTTTAAATTAAACAAAGACCTTTTTCCTGAATGAGCGTGCTTCATTAATGGTTTTGTTTTGAAGGAGGAAGTTCCTTTACAACAAAAGCATGAAGTGCTGGACTCGGTCGAGGCTAGTGTTGTTTTTGGCGCCCTGTTTCATGTTGTCTTGTCTTCTGTTGTCTTGTCTCACACACAGTCCTTTTCAGGTCCAGTGGCTAACGTCTAAAGCTAACGTTAAAATGAGACACATTAACCACAGCCTCATGAGTTGGCATTAGCTTTGTAAAATAGAAAGTAACATTACGTTAATGTCTTGACTTACCTCAATTTCTTTATGGAATGCCTTGAGAGGTCTCTTAAGGTGCGTGGTGTTTTTTCCTGTGATTTTGTGGTCGCATTTCTCCCACAATTTTTTCCACAACACATTCCGTTTTCTTTTCCACTTCTATGTAATGAAAGTTTTTCCAAATGCCGTTTATTCTTTTTCTCCCAAAGACGAACTCCGGCTGCCCAGCCACGTTCCCAGCTTTCTCTGTGTCAGACTTAATTTTGTTTGTTGTAGTTTACGCTCATCTCACTCTCTAACTCACCGCTGCATCTTCTAAATTGAATAATGCCGCGACGGGGCTTGAGGAAGTAACGTCGCCTGCGTCTGCGCAGTGCGACCCGAGTGCGACCTGATGCAGCCCAGCCCCTGAAGTGAGACACAGGGAACAGAAATACTGCAAATTAATAACAATAATAACGTGACTAAACGAGACAAAATAACATTATAACATTTAATCTCATCTTGTTTTGGTCAATGAAAATGAAGAGACATTTTAGCATAGTTTTTATTTTGTAAACCACATTTAGTCTCGTTTTTTATTCGTCAACAATATTGCATTATACATGTAATTGTATTCATCGTCACATGACCAGCATTTACGTTGCGTCTCGTCTCGTTTTCGTCACGTGATAAAGATTCGTTGATGACGATATTTCGTCATAATTTTCGTTGACAAAAACAACACTAGTCGAGACTAGAATATTTGGCGAGTCCAATGGCAGAGTCCGAGACAAGTCCGAGTTCAAGTACCAACAAGTCCAAGACGAGTCCGATACAACAGAAAAGCGTCTCGAGTCCGGACTCAAGTACTACAGCCCTGCTAAAAGAAGCCGTTCAAAGGGATTTCACTACATCATTATCACTACAGTCAGCACTAATGTTGCTACACACAAAAAAAATGCTGTGTTGTTTCTGTAAACACATTGTTGGGTTGATTATGCTGGGTCATAATTATGGGTTGTTTGGGGTACTGTAAACCCACTGCTGGGTTGTTCATGCTGGGTCAACAGGATTATTTGACCCAGCATGCAGTTGAACAGCTGGTTGGGTTACAGTACTTTGACCCAGCTGTTGGTTCAGACTTTAGCAAAAGCTAAAAGTCTGTACATTGCAGTTTTTCTTAAGTGGTGGAAGAAGTATTTAGCTCCTTTACTTAAAGTGCTCATATTATTCTCATTTTCAGGTTCATAATTGTATTTAGAGGTCATATCCAAATAGGTTTACATGGTTTAATTTTCAAAAAACTCCATATTTTTGTTGTACTACACAATGCTGCAGCTCCTCTTTTCACCCTGTGTGTTGAGCTCTCTGTTTTAGCTACAGAGTGAGACATCTCACTTCTGTTCCATCTTTGTTGGAAGTCACACATGCGCAGTAGCTAGGTAAGGACTACTACCCAGTCAGAAACAGAGTATGAGGACGTGCCACACTAGCAGCTAGGCGAGCATTATAACGTGTGTTACAAAGTGACACACGTTTGTCTCTGAAGTAAAGGCTGGACTACTATAGAGCTGTTTGGAGCAGTTGGTGAACAGTGTTTTCTGTTGGAGATGGTAAGTCCCTTTGGGGTGGACTTTGGGCTTTTTCATTTTGTAAACCTATAACATGCACAAAAAAGATATATAACACAATAAAGGAAAGGGGAAAAGCCAAAAAGCATAGTATGAACACTTTAAGTAAACTTACTAATACCGCACTGTGAAAATACTCTGTTACAAGTAAATGTCCTGCATTTAAATTGTTACTTAAGTACAAGTATGAAAGTATCATCAGGAAAATGTACTTAAAGTATGAAAAGTAAAAGTACTTAAAAATCCTCACACTCTAGAGACAGGAAATGATCCAAACAGTTCTGTCAATCAACTAAGTGTTTAAAGTGTTTAAAAATGTGTACTCAGGTACAGTACTTGAGTTAATGTACTTAGTTACATTCCACCACTGGTTTTCTTTGAATAAACACAGACTACAAAAACACTCCAGTGGTCATATTTGTCAGCAAAAATAAGCTAACGCTAGCCACCACAAGCTACTGGTCGTAGCAAAAAAGGCTGTAGCCGTAAAACCCTTTAATGTGTTGAATTGAGCAGGGGTGCGTTTTCATATTTAGTTTTACAAAGCCCACCACCGCTGCTTCCGCTAGGCTGACTGGTGAAAGAGCAGTGCGCATGAAGATGGCTAGAATAGGGTGACCAGACGTCCCCGGTTTCGGTGACCTGTCCCCGGCTGGAGCTGTCCCCGGAAATGTCCCCGGTTTTCACAAGGGGGTAAGCTTCTCCTCGGACCCGAAGACTCTATGGCGCCAATAACTTTACATCTGAAGCGTGTAAAGACTCTATTTGTCCATTGTTTATTTCTAAAGAAACACGACAATGTATAAAAGGCTCCATTACCTTGTACCTCACGTTATGGCTCCGTAGCAGACGTTTTTGTAAAAATAGGCTAACGATTGTGTCATAACCACGCAACTTACTGTCGCATAGTAGAGAAATTACCGTATAGTACAGGAGAAGCGTGCAGGCAGTTTCGTCTCACATTAGCTGTTTAAGTGTAATTACTAATGTTAACTAGCATTTTAGTTAGCAATAATTAGCCTGTGTCTATGTTATCTCCTTACATATACCTACGCTCTCTGTCTCTGCAATATTCGGAATGATTGAGATTTCTCTTGGCACAGCTACCAGAAGACTTATAACTTTCAGACACGTTGCTCACGGCACATTTACGCCGTCTCTCTCAGTTGGAAGCTGCGCAGTAACGCTAGCCATCACCGGAAAAGTGCTTCTAATGGCCTTCACTGGTCTCCGTCCAGAGCAACGGGATCTGTTGGTCCATTTTATATATATGTGTGTGTGTATATATATATATATATATATATATATATATATATATATATATACATATATATATATATATATATATATATATATATATATATATATATATATATATATATATATATATATGTATATGTCAATGGGTTTTCACTGTGACTAACAGACCAGAAATTGGGATGAAAGAAAGAAAACATTGACCAAACGTATAGCCGCGTACCCTACACGCGCAGGCTCAAGACAGGCTCAAGCCAGAGCAAGCGCTGCTCAGAGCTCAACTTTGATAAAGTTAGAAAGATATTCACAGATTCGAACTTCCGGGATCAATTACTCTACAGCGAAATTTTATTAAATCACAAACGACGCATCTTTCCTACCGTGGTAAGGTAAACAACGAGCTACAAACTCGTTTTCATCTAAACTTGCCGTTCTCCAACCTGGAGAAATAACATTGGTCTCTACGAGCAGCCGGTGGTGAGACGGCAGTAAGACGAGTGTTTAGGGACCGTCTACAAACTACAACACCGAAAAGAGACAAACAACAAACATAGTTATTAATTTAATGATTAAATAAGGTAGTGTCTCCAAACTTACTGCAATTATAACTTGTGTTGTGGCTAGTTGTACTACAGCACTTACTTAAAATAATATTAATATTTTTTGCCAAAAGCAGTTAATATTTTAATAATTAAATATAGTTGTGTCTTTAAACTTACCTCACATATAATTAGTCTTCTGCTGGTTATACTACAGCACTTACTTAAAAAAAATAGGCATATGCCTAATTTTGGGGAATATGTTTTGCCAAAAAAAAAGTAATATATGTCATAATTACAGAGAGTCATGTCTCCAAAACTACTCCACACATAGAAGCCCCCCTGCTGGTTGTACAACAGCACTTAGCTTTCAAAAATAAGCATAATCAATTTTGGGGAATAGTTATTTTGCCCAAAACATTTAATATTTTAATAATTAGAGTTGTCTAAGACTCTAAACTTAAACACTTACTTTTCAAAAATAGGCATATGCATAAGTTTGGGGAATATTTTTTGCCATACTTTTTATATATATATATATATATATATATATATATATATATATATATATATATATATATATATATATATATATATATATATATTTCATAATTACAAAGAGGCATGTCTCCAAAACTACTCCACACATAGAACCACCCCTGGTTGTCTGAATTTTCTTACAGGCTTGTGCCCCAATGCAGCTCTAGGCCTAGTGATGCCCCTGGGGCAGAGTCCCCGTTTTAAGTTTACAAAGATAAAAACATTACCTGTTTTGGAGGAATTTACACTTCTGAGCTGAAAATGTCCCCAGATTTTGTCTCAGAAATCTGGTCACCTTAGGCTAGAAACATGGGAGAGGTTCAGTCATACATGAGCCTCACGCCGGGTTCGGAGCCTAGGCAAGGCAGTTATATTTGTATAGCACATTTCAGCAACAGGGCAATTCAAAGTGCTTAACATAAAACATTAAATAGCAGTTGAAAACAATAAAAACAGATAAAATACGGGATTTTAGGACGCTAGAACGGGACAATATATAAGCCGTTGCTCCATACGCGTAATCCACCCGCAATTCTTGCCTTTCCCAGAAGGGCCGGTCCCACCGGTTTTACTTTTCAATTATCTTTATATGACAGTTCCAATTTTCAACAATGTAACTTCAGTAACAATTAAAAATATAAAAACAGATAAAATACGAGAATAAAAGATACAGTGCAATATAGGAAATTAACAATTATTTAAAGAAAGGCAGCATCAAAAAGAAAGGTCTTCAGCCCTGATTTAAAAGCACTGAGAGTTGCGGTGGACCTGCAGTTTTCTGTAACTGGCTGTGGCTGACAGCTGCGACGACCGTGTCTGTATTTTCGCTTTCTGTACTGATAGTCCGCTCTGCGCTGGAGGTTTCAGGTTTCTTTGCCGGCATTTGCATCTAGACAGCGATCTAGATGTACCGAAAACAGTACCGAATCTAGCTTGCCTGGGGTACGTTTTGAATCTCCGGTTTTTCGGAAAGTGCACAGACATCTCCTGCTTCAGGAGAGAAATATGTATACACCGCTCTAGTGATAAACTTTGCACAGATCAGAAGTCAGGGTAGTCAAGGCCAGACATTTTAGGGGACAAAAACATAAGAAAAATACATATTTGTGGGGAAGGGGATCTTTAACTTTTCAAATTGTAAGGAATGTGTTATCTTGCTTTAAAGCTGTAAATGGAAATGTAGAAGATGTATATTAATCAGAAAGCTAAAACAATACAATACTTTGTAAACCCTAATCAAAATGAAGTGACATTTTTCTACCCAAACACAAATTTGTAATTTATATATTCCTGCAAAATGCCTTCAGTCTGTTTCTCAGAAGCTCAGACAGTAACTTGTTAAAATGAAGTGTCATCAATTCAGTAAATGACTACATAACAAAAAATAAAAAAAAGTATAATATTTGGGTGGCAGTGATTCAACAGTGGTGTGCCATATTTCAGCTCCAGCTTGGGCCTTTTGAAGAAGTTTAATATATCTGACTGCTCTTGTTTGTTTCCTGTGTGGTGACTGATCGCTGAGATTCTGCTGTTTTTATGCTGAGACGCCTCAACCTTTCCATCAGCCTTCCCAGTGTCAGTCGTATCCCTCCTCTACTGTGCCGTGATCTGATGGTGTGTGTGTGTGTGTGTGTGTGTGTTGGCGTGTTTGTTTTCCTGTCCTGACTGATGCCCTGTCGGAGCATCCCAGTTGGGTGTATTCATCATTATGGATGCGTGTTTAGAGCCAGGGATGCACACCAGGTAAAAAAGAGAGAGGGGAGGGGTGGGGATGTTATAAATAGGCACTTGGCTCTCTAGCCATGTGGAATTGATGAGTTTCAGCACATTCTGCTCTGCAGTGCCAGGTCTAATTTCTACAATCCTGACAGCACAAACCTCAGAGCCCAGAGACGTCATGCCTGACTGCCGCTGCTGTGCAAATGTTAGCCATGTTTGAGGATGGACGCACGCACAGTGCCGACCTCACCGCTCCTATTGGGCGTCTAGCTGGCTGTACATCCGCTCCTCTAAAACCCTGCCTCCTTAAGAGACAGGCAATCACATTCCTCTCCTGACCCCTCACCAAACAGACATTCGCCAGCAGCAGACAGTAACTAATCAAAGAGGCCGTTTTCTAAGAGTGAACTCGCCTCGGTCTAACATGGTCAACTACTTGTTATGAGACAGGTGAGAGTCTCCCTCCTCTGCTCCCTCCAGGCTCAGGTCCCAGAGCAGCAGCACTAGCCATCAGTAGCACTGTCTCCGAGATTCTCCGACTCCTGGCTCACTCTCAGCTGCTGGCAAGAGCACAGTCAAATTAGCCAATAAAAATGTGTGAAATCGGTGGCTCAGCGCCGCCGAGGACATGCCAGGAGAAATAAAGATCAGCGCTCGTACAACCAGGAAAAGCTCATGCGAGGAGGAAAAGGCAGAACGGGAGAGCTGCTCCACCAATTCTACGCTGCAATTCTCCGATTTCAGGCACAGACACAGCCAGAGAGCAAAGTTGTTTCTGTGCTCCATTGAACACCGAGAGCCAGCCTCCGATCAAGCCAGTGGCAGCACAAGTCAAAAGAACATGAGCTTCTGTCAGAGGGTACACAGCCCCCATGTGCTGAAGTGATTTAATTCCCTCTGTTCATCGGTGGTGTCTCCCCCCCCCCCCCCCCCCCACACACACACACACACACACACACACACACCTCCCCCCCCCCCACACACACACACACACACACACGCCCGCTGAAGCAGGGAATACCAGTCTTCATTTCACATGATGCTCGTCTGTGGAGTTTCATTTCATCAAATCTAAACATACTAATTAAATATCATAACTTTCTGAAAAAGGCTCTTGTTAAGGCACCTGAAATTTTAATTTAGACTTCAAAAGAGCGAAGACTGTAAAGCAAAGCTATTGTTTTTCATTTAGACTTGCAATTTTCTTTTCTCTGCAGTACTGCAGTACGTAGTTATGATTGATCTGGTAATTAAAATATGCAGAGAGGGAAAAATATTAACTGCTCCTTTTTTCACTTTTTTGTTTAGTTTTTTTTTTTTGTTTTAGAAAACAGCCGACACATTTTCCTTCTCTATCCAGCAAAGATAATTAAATTTTGCACATTGATGTTCTTTACACAGCATTCACCGGCCTCATTATTTTTCCATTTTCATCTTTCTGCTGAGAGATCGATAGATTGATAAAATGATGGAGCCTATCTTAAATAATGCAAGCGGAGAAAAGTTACTCTCACTTTGCTGCTGGCTAAGTGTTTGAACTTTTATTCTTCTTACAAGTTGTATTTAATATCCCATGAAGGTAGATCTGGCAGCAGTACATGCTAGAGTAAATCATTTATTCCCATTTTTGCTTTCCCTCTGCAAAAAAAAAAAAGAAGAAAATGCAGCTCCTCTCCACTTTTTAGTGGGTCTATGGTATATGGGATGTTGCCTGTCAAGGCTAATATCCTAAATGATAAAGAAACTGGCAATTCAAAGAAAGACAGCGTAAAGTAGGCCAATTAGTACCTAGGGAACATTTTGCTAGAAGAGATGGCAGCTCCAAATGTCACATGCACGAACATTAGGACCGATTGTTTATAATATGACCTGACAGTTTGGGTCTCTGTAATATGGGATTAACTACAATACTAATTAACATGTGGCTCTATTAAAACAAGCAGCTGCAAGTGAAATAACTCTCTTACCAGGGAGGTATGTACACCCCCACAAGCGTTAAAGCTTCTTCACCGCAAATCAAATGTGTTTTTACACTTTTAATAGACCTGCTTGTTTTATTCGTATTTTTACACTGGAAGTACGAAGTACTGGAAGTACGACGTCCTAAATCACACCCGGCCACTGCCCTCAAATATCTAAGCACCACGCATCAGAGTGTTCTTTGCCTTTGTCACAAACAGATATGTGTTTTAAAGTCCCACTGCAGGGCTCTGTGTTTCATCTGTGACATAAAGTGGCCACGGTGGCCTGAGGAGAGTGTTAAACACATCCTCAATTAAAGCAAAGTTACTTTGCATCTCCTCGCGGTTTCTCCTGCAGTCCCTGTAATTGGGTCTCGGTGGATTTAGTGGGAGAGCTCTACCTCTTCTTCTGGAGAGAGGGGCCCAGTCTGGAGTGGGGCCGAGGGGACAGCCGAAGGGAAAACGCTGCTGGTCACAAGGCCCTGCATGCTAGCAGTTGACAGGAAGGAGCAACAGTCTGCTGCAGCCGTACAAAGTCAAAGTATACTTTATTATCCCAGAGTTGGGAAATTAGTTTGGTCAAAGTGCAGCACATTTAAGACACACAGGCATATAAGTAGGTACACACACACACACACACACACACACACACACACACAGTGCGTTTCACTATCTTTGTGAGGACCCGTCATTGACATAATGCATTCCCTAGCCCCTTACCCTAACCTTAACCATCACAACTAAATGCCTAACCTTAACCCTTACCCTCACCCTAACCATAACCTAATTCTAACTCTAATCCTAAAACCAAGTCTTAACCATCAAACAGCCCTTTAAAGTTGTGGGGTCCAGCATTTTGGCCCCACAAGGCTGGTCGGACCCCACAAGTATACTGAACTCCCGGTTTTTGGACCCCACGGTACAGTTAAACGACAACACACACACACACACACACACACACACACACACACACACACACACACACACACAAAATAACATTTATTGTTGGGTATGAACACAACTCACAGCCTTCCCCCTTACGCTTCAGTCAATCAATCAATCAGTAGCAGGCTTGAAACACTTAGGCCACAAGGCAGCATTCCAAATTAATTAAAAACAACAAAAGAAAAACATAGTGTTGCAAGAGTGGACAATACAATTCATTATCTTGTCTTGTGTCTTTCATTAAAAAGTCTAAAAGCAGAGGGGACAAATGACACGCTAACCCTTTTGGTTTTAATTGACCTTTGCAGCAGCCTACTGTTGCCTACTGTTGGGTGGGTAGGATCCTTAAGTATCTGCTCAGCCTTACTCACAATACGATCTGACCATAACTGAGTGACTTACTGAGTAATTTTGCTTGCTGTCTTTACCAAATGCTTTACAGGAGGACATGTAGAATCAGGCTTGACCATGCTCCAGTCGTTAGAGAGAGGCACTGTTACTCAGTTAGTATACAGCAGACCCAACACAGACACAGGTGTCTGGGCGAGTGACCATGCAGGATTTTGTAGCATTGGGTTACCAGTGGTGGAAAGTAACGCAGTACTTTACCTCAAGTGCTGTACTTACAGTAAGTACAGTTATGAGCTTCTTGTACTTTATTATTTCTATTTCATGCCACTTTATACTTCTACTCCACTACATTTCAGAAATGAATATTTTTACTTTACTTTTTTTTACTCCGCTACATTTATTTGATAGCAATAGTTACTAGTTGCATTTCATATTAAGATTTTACATGAACTCTAACCCTAACCATAACTTGTCATGACAAAAACTGAATGACACTTACTTAAAGAGGCGTTATGTCATAAACTTTGACTTTTTTATAATGTTTTATGACACGTTCATAACAGTGTCATGTCACTCTTATGTAGATACCTTCAAGTAAAGTGTAACCTGACAAATTACCAAAAAGGCTAGTGTCTAGTTGGGGCCCCTTTTGTCATAGATGTCTAGTAGCATTTAAATTAAAGAGTGATTTCCCCTTTAAATCTTGAATTCATCCAATATTTCACAACAAAAGCAAAGTTACTAGGCACTTAGTTTTTTATTCATTTCTGCCCCGTCCTGAACGACCCCTAGAGGGTACATAAAGTAGTTCAAACTAGCTCCACATCGACCAGCTTCGACAGTAAAATCCTTCTTACAGTAACATTATTATTAACAATTTAATAATGCATCATATGATCATATCACTCACAGTGGCATTTCTTCTCTAGAAGGAGTATTTTTACTTTGACGTACATTCTGCTGCTATTTTTTTCAACTTGAAATTAAGTATTTTGAAACTGGTGTATTTGTACTTTTACTTAAGTAAGTACATCATCCACCACTGTGGCTTACTGTAACAAGATTATCATTATTTTCATGTCTTTGGAATATGTGAATTAAAAGGTAATTAGTAGGTTTTTAGGCTTCCTACATGATTACATCAATTCATGTAAATCCATTACGAAGAAGCAGGCATAGATAACAGTAGCAGACAAGTTAGAAAAGGATTTGGCACTTTGGATCAATTGAGATGTAAAATTGCGCATGAAGTGTACATGAAGATGTTAATATTGTATCAGTGTATAATATTAATGATCATGTTAATAATATACTCCATGGTTGAACCAGGATAAAAACATTTCAGGACTGTAATGAGGCAATATAATCAGATAATGTTCATGTCAAATTCACATACTGGTCATGCAGTGAACTCTTTTTAGATATCGTCAGTGGTGATAAATATAAATAAATAAATAGAACGTAGGCTAAAATAACTGAGAAAGCAATACGGTTTGATGGTCTTCTTCAAGATAGCAAACTTTGGAGGGCTCCTTGGGGGGTGTGTGTGTGTGTGTGTGTGTGTGTGTGTGTGTGTGTGTGTGTGTGTGTGTGTGTGTGTGTGTGTGTGAGAGTGTGTGAGTGTGTGTGTGTGTGTGTGTGTGTGTGTGTGTGTGTGTGTGTGTGTATGTGTGTGTGTGTGTGTGGGGGGGGGTTTGTGTGTGCGTGGGCGTGTGTCTTCTTCTGGCGAGACATGTGAAGGACAGCCGAAGGTGCGGTGAGATGCAGTGATGGGCTTGTTTTATTACATCTCATATTGAGACCAATCTCTGTCCATTCACCTGAAGGACAGCCAGCTATTCCCTTACTAAATTAGCCAGCCGCTGTGGTGTGAAAGGGCCTCTACAGGCGCGCTCTGACACACACACACACACACACACACACGCGCGCGCGCACAAACACACACACACACACACACACACACGCACGCTAGTTCAGGCAGTCATGCAATAATGTGTATTTTTCTCTCCCCCTCCCCTCTCATTCATGCAAGAAATCACACTTACATGCATAATGGCGTGTCCTGTCCCTCACCCTCCCTCCCTCATACACACAAACGCGCTCCCCCCTGTCGAAGGCAGTGGATGTGGGGTAATTGCAGTCATTGTGGCAGGTTGCGTGTTTGGGCCCCTGTCAAAGAGACCTGCAGACCTCCTCCTTGTGGGACCATGAGACACAGAACTCTGTAGCACTCTGTAGAACTGTAGAATACCTGGCTACACTCCTCTGTGTGTGTGTGTGTGTGTGTGTGTGTGTGTGTGTGTGTGTGTGTGTGTGTGTGTGTGTGTGTGTGTGTGTGTGTGTGTGTTCTGGTTTTAACTGTATTCGTGAGGTCCAAAAACCGGGAGTTCAGTATACTTGTGGGGTCCGACCAGCTTTGTGGGGCCAAAATGCTGGACCCCACAAGGTTAAAGGTCTGTTTGAGGGTTAAGACTTGGTTTTAGGATTATGGTTAGAATTAGGTTATGTTAGGGGGTAAGGGTTAAGGTTAGGCATTTAGTTGTGATGGTTAAGGTTAGGGTAAGGGGCTAGGGAATGCATTATGTCAATGACGGGTCCCCACAAAGATAGTGAAATGCAGTGTGTGTGTGTGTGTGTGTGTGTGTGTGTGTGTGTGTGTCACAATGCATCTACCTTTTAATGTACAGTAGCAATGCATGGAGAATGCAGACTGTGGCTCAGAGGGTGAACATTCTCTCTTCATGCTCTCTCTTCCCTAATGAAATGTCTTTTGTACAGTCTGTATTTTTTTTTTTTTTTGTTCACTCACAGCGGATGTTCTAATGAGGCAGAGCCTGAAATAGCAGTGGGGCTAGCACTGCAGAACTATGACATCCCATGTGAGAACTTGCCCAAATCACAGTGGCTGCAGCCGTGCGTCAGGTTTCTTTATTTAAAACCCGTACGGAATTGTCCTACACTCTGAGCATATGGAGGGTTATGTAACGCTCAGCATCCAATAGATAACCACTAAAGTCAGCTCCTATATATAAAGCGAACTGAAGAGTTGTATCTGAGGCTGCTCAAGATTGATCTGGCGCTCCTGAATGTCTGCTTCACAATGGTGTAACAAGAAGAATGGTTATTATGGAGCAACAAAAAAAACTATAGCATTCCTGGCAATTCCTTTAAAGGGCCTGTTCATAAAAAAAATGACCAAAAGCATACTTCTCTCTTACCTCTAGTGGTGACTAACCATGCTAACCGTTTTGGTTTTATTTGCCCAGGTTTTGAAATATAGCCTATATCTATGAGATGTCTGCCTCCACTTCAATACAGTGGATGTGAAGAACCTATGGTGGTGGCTCTCACAGCAATGAAAAAGAAAAACATATTTTTAAATTCTCTCCAGAAACATTGTCCCCATTACTCAGAATAATCCACAGACCTCCACTGTCTGTGTGTTATGTGGTTCGCCGTAGCCTACGTAAGTGGTCTGAAGTTTATACTTGTGCGTTGGTGTGCGCATCGATCTCTTTGAGAGAATAGCAGGGCCGACGTGTGTGTGGGGAGTGTGTGGTAGAGAGAGTGAGAGTGACGGTGATTAGCTTCGGAGCGAGTACCGAATCTAGAGGCATAGTGAGAGAAACAAAGTGCCTCCCCTGTGCTTTCTGAACACGTTTGGAAATCTGTAGCAGGGAAAGTTAACCCTCTCTTTGATTTCATGTTGTTTATGGAGAAGGAGAACCTGGAAATGAGTTGGGGGAAATGCAACGCTACCGAGCCACGGCCGAGCATCGCCGCGAAGTGTAGTTACATTTTTCGAGAGGTGCACGCCTGGCTACGGCGTAGGGTCTGGCGTAGGGTCCGTGTCTCCACGTACCTAAGTACGTAGCCACAGCGTAGATTTTACGCAGAAGCATAAATCACGCTTAAGGAGTCAAAAGATGCTTAGACAAAACTTTTTACTCTTTAATATGTTTTTCTTTCTTTTGAAAAACTGTATAGTTTTACCTCTTAAGGCCTCTAATACATAGTCAAATGAACCAGCCTAAGAAGAAAAAGTCACTCTTCGATAGAACTGCTCACAGCCAGTTAGCATGAACGGTCACATGTAGACATACTGATATCTTGAAACCACGACAAAATAAAACCCAAACTACATAACATAAAATGTATCAATGTGTGTGTGATTTTGGTGAACTGACCCTTTAAGACATATTAACAAACTCAATTTGAATGCCATAATATTAACAATTGGATACTCACTCAGATATGCGTCAGAAAACAGCCTCGGCTCTTTCTGATATAGGGATCTCATCTGATTAGCCCTCATTCACTCAAATTGAAATGCCACCTCGCGCCTGTCACATTGTGTATGAGTCATCAGGCACGAAAGCTGGTCATTACAATCATGACATCAAATGCCTGGCAGCAGAGGTCAATCAGTGTGCATTAACCAAACAGAGCTCATTTGTTTTACAGCTTTTAGTGGCGTGTTGGCACCAGCGTACATGAGCTTTAGGCTGGCATCCAGCGGGCGTGGAGGGCCTCCCAACAGAGTGGGAGCAAAATGGGCCTTGGCCAGCCCTCTAACAGACCAATATGAAGAAGACAGAGAGTGGGGCGTTAATGTGTTGTCCCACCCCCCCCCCCCCCCCCCCCCCCAAAAAAAAAAAAGTTCAACCACTCAGCTGATTTATGTAGCTGAAATTAACTCCTTTACACTGGGCATTCGTAATACCCAAAGGGTTTTTAAAATGATGGTCAGGTCACTGCCAGAAAGACGTTCTTCGTTAGAAAATTATTTGGGGAACATCCTTGGTCTTCTGTCCAGTCTCCTCTTTCCTCTCTCTTTTTTTGGCCACTACACTTTTTAATCTTTGGGTGCTGACATGTCATCATCACACCGATGCATTAGTGTGCGAGTTGGTGTACAGACAAATGCACACACCGTCCAAAGATCACTCTTAACCCTCACCTGGTCCTAATTATAGCAGATGAAGACACATTTGGGTGGCACTCTGGTGATCTGTCATCGACAGGCCTCTCTCCAGTCTGGCTGGGAGTGATATCTCTCTGTAAAATATGTATGACATCAAAAAGCCTTAAAGGTTATTACAAATTAATAATGAGTAGTGGGCCGAGAGCAGTAAAAAATAGCCTTCCCTTGGTGTCGTGTTTAAATGTTTAATTTAACATGCTCCAGTATAGATGTGGACTGCCTCCCAGCAGTATGTGCAGGCCCCCCGTGGCCTCACCAGCCTGTCAGAGGTCTGGAACATACAAACCCCAACCACCAGGCTCACGTGTATTAAGATCGACATTCAGATTAGACTGATTCATGCAGACGTGAATGATCATCCATCTGGAGCCGTCAACTGCTATCTTGAAAAGTGCTGCGCTTCTATTTGTACGTCTCTAACGGCATACAGAATTATAAAAAAACACTAAAGGAAGCAGTTTTACTCGCATCAAGCGCAAATTCTCTGTAGACCCCGAGACATAGAAAAGCTCTTTCTGAGTGTTTCTCTGAAGCAGGTCGAATCATTGGCCCTGAACCCCCCTCACAGTAATGTCTGAAGACACTGTACAAAATTGCCTTATTTATGCCTGTAATGTAAGCTGTCTGTTCTGGTGTCGCTCATTCTCTGTGGAACCAACGACTGTGGCAGCAGAGTCTGGAGTGAATTTGCCGGGCGACTACCTGGGAAACATCAACAGCCATTAATTATGTAAAACTCTTCTCACAGTGGGAGCAGGCAGAGCTGCATACAACTGCAGCGCCCGCTCCTATTAGACTCAATGTACTCTACAATGAGCCCCCACTGCCTGGGGGCGTGGAGGAATTATCAGCCTACCGCCACGACCCCCTGTACAGTACACACACACACACACACACACACACACACACACACACACACACACACACACACACACACACACACACACACACACACACACACACACACACACACACACACACACACACACTCTTACACACACTAAATGTGACGTTCTATTAAGTTCTGCGCCAGTGTATGCTTGTGTTTAGCGGAGGAGGGGAATAACAGGAATCTCTGTGCTGTCTCTCCTCCCTAGTCACCCCATCATTCACATCTCTCCTTTGCAGGTCCTGTTAGCTTTTTTTCCTTCTCTCTCCCCGGCAATTGTCTGCTTTCCGGCTTTCTCACTACAATAAATGAAATCGGCAAAACTGACAGGACAAATGATATGCCATGTTGGTAAGGAACGCCGGGTAAAGGGGGATGTTTCATTGTTGATAGTGCTGCCACCAACCCTGAGCTGGGCTCCGCTACTTGGAACCAAATTACCCACGGAGCCGTCCTACGCAGGGCCTACCTGAGATCCTCTTCCGAGCACTGCCACGGACAACAGCAGATTTATCAAGCAAATAATGGACCTAATTTCTGCACCATGTGTTTCCAATCCATCTCCTGTTAGCAACAGACGCAGGATTGTTTGGCAGACTTCAAACCGTCTCACCAGCCTTCCGTTCCTCCGTCAGCTGCGCTCTTCTCGCCGCGGTTCGAGGCTCGTTCATCAGCGCTGCACCTTTTTTAGCGGATGCGGCTTTGGCATGATGTTCCTCCACGCTGAAACAAAGGCAGTGCTGACACCTGTAATTAATTAGGCTATTATGCATTCCACAATGATAATTGCCTCACTGGAAAGTCACCAGCCTTCTAAGAGGGAGAGAGAGGAGAGGTGGATGGAGAACGCTATCCATCATAGTGGAGCGTTCTCTCCCTCTCTCGGCCCCCCCGCCCCCCGTGCCATGCTGTCTCACCTTGACTAGTGTAGGCAGGGCTAGAGAAACACTGTCAACATGTGTCTGAGGGTGAGATATGCAGCTGTGCCTCCCCCTTGCCAGGGCCGCTCCACTAGCGGCCTGCCAGGGTCCATCCACTCCGGGGCTTTGGCTCACATTGGCACAGTTACCCATGACACCCCATCTGTTGTAGCTTTGTTCACTAGGGCAGTACAGCGCCGGGGATAATGGGGGCACTTTATTTTTATAATTAGCCCTTACCTACACTTCTCCTCCTCTTAACAGTTCTCCCGGCTCTGAAATCTAGTCCAGGTGCACTCATCGTTACTTTTCACAGCACATCAACCGGTGCCTTCATCTTAGCCCCCCCCGGCTCCCTCCCATCGTACCATGATGGATACGTTCTGAGCAGACGCACTTTCCTCAAGGTTTAGGTCATTCGCTGCATCAAACGTTTGAAAGCGCGAGCTCAAAGAAAATGACAACTCCTGTCTTTTGAACTACAAAGACATTCAGAAAAGATTTGTTTTCTTCCCTCCCCATTTTTTTTTTCTCTCTCTCACCAGCTCTTGACTTTGACTTTGCCGTGACTTTGAGGTGTTAGTGCCGAGGCTGGTGCTTTTGAGTTTTGTTGAGAGGGCGGGTAACGCAGCTCTTCTGCCGCCTGTTGATGGTGAGGGGGGACCCAGAAGGCACCTGCTGCGTGGTGGAGACAGCAGGGCCTTTGATCCGGGTTTAATGCGGTGCCATGTTTTGTCTCTCGTGCTGCTCTGTGTGCCACGTCCGTCGGGATTACGTCAGCTCCACCTTGATCTGTAGAGGTCTGCTGTCCTCTCAGCCTGGGTCATTATCGGCACTCTGTACTGGGGCATTGACCCCAGGTCTCACCCGTTTAGTCTTGTCTCGTATTCAAGTGGAGCACCTTACGTCATATATCTTGATGTAGCTTTTTATGTTGGCGACATGGCTCTGGGCTCGGTCGGCCATTTGGTCTGTACACGGCTTTGGTCCAGACTTAAATATCTAAGCAATGATTTGATGCATTGACATGACATGTTGTACAGACATACGTAGACCCCAGAGGATGAATCTTATCATATCTATACCTAATACTTTGGTGATCCTCTGATTTTTTTTTTTTAATCTAGCATCACCACAAGGTTGACATTTGTAGTTTTTTTTTAAGAAATGTATTGTGACTCAACTGTTAGATTAGATTGCAGTACAATTTGGTACACACATGAATTGTAATACATTTCCTGACTTTTAAGATTATAGTTATATTTTTTGGGCATTTGTAAGCCTTTATTTGATAGGACAGGTTAAGACAGGAAAGGGGAGAGAATGGGGGAATGACATGCAGCAAAGGGCCGCAGTCGGAAGGCCTCACCCTCTGTACGTTGTACGGCTCACGCTCAACCGGGTGAGCTATCCCGGCGCTCCAACTTCCCTGACTTTTAATCTAGCAACAATCAGGTCAAAATTTAATTGTTTCCAGTACATGCAGATACCTGCAATTCTAATGGCATTCCCATCAGCCTCAGCTGTACTTGGTATTTAGGGCTAATATGCTAACACGCAAAACTAAAATGGTGAACATGGTAAACATTATACCTGCTATATATTAGCATGTTTAGCATGTTAGCATGGGTATTTTTTCGCGCTGACGTTAGCATTTAGCTTAATGCACCACACCAAATACAGCATTACAATGCAGCCAACATACGTGTTTATTGACCGCTAATGCAATAATGGCTGTACAAACATAATATGAAAATCCATCCTACCTTCTCTATGGATTAATACGGTCTGTCTGAAAACCTATATTGGCTTTATACTACACTACCTACATTCAAATGCAGGTGAGCCTCTCCCATAAGGCTTCCATAAATCAAACTGTATTTTCACTCTCATTTTGTCACTGAATCGTTGCAGCATGTATTTACATCAGGAGTACTGTGCTACTAAAGAATATTGGTCAGCCTTGGCCATTTTTTTTGGCTGAGGCGGCAGCTCTGCAGCGGCGGTGGCGTCAGTCTGTCGTGAGCGCAGCGGGTTGAATGACAGGCACCGCTGATTGGAATTGACGTGGCGACGAGATGTGTGTCAGTGCTCTGACTGCTCATCTCGCCGGGCATTCAGAGACGGCCACAGCCAGCGCCATGCTGCTACCACGGCTCCGAGATGGGTGTCACCATGATTAAATCTGCCCTCAAACACAGCCTGTGTGTAGTGTTCATCTGTGTGAGTGCGACTTGACGTGTGTGTTTGTGTGCTTCCAAGTTCAAGTGTGTGTGTGTGTGTGTGTGTGTGTGTGTGTGTGTGTGTGTGTGTGTGTGCGTGCGTGTGTGGGAGTGCGTGTGTGGGTGTACACGGGTCTCTCACGTCCAGACTGTACTGCAATAGTGTTTACCTCTGCCCCTCTCCTCCACCCACTCATCAGTCACTCCGCACCAACTCATCTCTCTCCTCCCGCCTCTCCTCTGAACCTACACTCAACTCAAAACAAATGCCAGCAGTGACAGCTGCAAAACTGCTGGGTGGCACAGTTAAAATATGATCTTTTCCCTGCTTCTGAAGGTGGTTTTGCATTTGATGTTTCACAGATCACATATAAAGGAGAGTGAAAACACATAACTGTAGGATTGTAGGTGTCTTCCTTGGATTGTTTATACAATGTTGAAACAACCACATCGTCTTATCCTCCATGAGGGATGCAGGCATTTCTGTGGCCACTCAGCCATTTAGATGCATCGCTTGATTTTCTTGAGATCAGTTTTAAATTTTGACCTGTTAAAGGAACACGCCGACTTACCGGGACTTTAGGTAACTAGTTCCAACTAGCCTACTGCTCCGAATAAGTGACAAAATAACACCAACATGTTACCAGTTACCATATATATATATATATATATATATATATATATATATATATATATATATATATATATATATATATATATATATATATAAACACTCCCAGCTTTAGATGTCAGGGCAACTTAACGCAGCATAATAGTAGAGCGTTGACCATATTTTGCCTAATTTTCGCAACACTCGTATTAACACCAAGGACTGGATGTTTGTCAGGAATCCACTGGATTCTTCGGGAAAGTGTTGTGACAAGTGGTGTTGCGGTGGTGGTGGTGGTGGTGGGCTTCCCACTGTTTTGTTCTAATAAGCATGGAGCGGGAGCGGGGTTGTTGTGACATCCTGACAGCCTGTGGGCTGGACTGGCGCTCCGTGAGCAGCACAGTAGGATGGACTCCCTATGATTGTGCACTGACCTTTGCATCATGGGAAAGATGACAGGTAATTTAGAGGCCTCAGGGACTGTGGAACCATACATTTGTTGTCCCCAAACCACCCACAGCACCAACCACATTCACCTTGAGATGGAAGCAGTAGATCCATGAACACTGCGTTTACACACACACACACACACACACACACACACACACACACACACACACACACACACACACACACACACACACACACACAAAATTCAGTCACATGTTGTGCACACCCAGGCACAGATGCATATGCAGACATGCTCCAAACAACATTTTCACACTTATTTACCCACACACACACACACACACACACACACACACACACACACACACACACACACACACCGTGTAAGATCTGCCCTGACACCCGCCCAACACCCCCGTCATCGTCACACACTCTAATCATCTGCATCATCACAAGCCATCCTGAAACAACCAAATCACAGGGGGTGGCAAACTAGTAAGGCAGAGGGGGAAACTGATGATTTAGATTGATAATTGCATAATCACCAGTTGTGATAATTGTAATTGATGACTGCATAATTGCTAATTGCGCTCTGTATGGGAACCCCTCTTTTCTGTTGTCTCTCTGTCTCTCTCTGTATGTCGTTCAGTAGCCCTTCACTCTGCTTCCTCTACTTCATTCTAGGTTTGTTCTCTCCCCCTTCATTTATTTCTCTCTCTCATCAACACATGCTAGCTTGTTCTCTCACACACACACACACACACACACACACACACACACACACACACACACACACACACACACACACACACACACACACACAACACACAACACACAACACACTCAGATGCACATACTAGCGGGTACTGTAAGCATTCTCAAAGGCTTATCAGTAAGTATTTCCCAGCAGCCTTGTCCCAGAGGCTGTGTTCTGCCCACTCCGTTGCTGCGTGAAGAGTTATGGAGGAGCGCTAACAGGTTTCCTTTGTGTCTCTCTCTTGCGACTCTGCCCCGGGCTTTACTCCTGCTTGTAAAATCAACCTGTGGCCAAGCCCATTCCCTCGGTAGCCATATCCTTTATCACAAAACGGGTGAAAACAAAGAATGCGCTGTGAGCCGGAGCCAGGGCCAGAGCCATATCTCGCATCCAAAAGAGGAGATTTGCCACTTGTAGTGCTTCTTCTAGCTGTAGCTCTCTGTACATACTGTACAACCGCCCTATCTGCTCCTATCTGTTAGTATGAGACTTCTGGCTCAGAAATCCCATGTGCTTGGCTGGAGGTTGGATTAGCATGGAGATGAAGATGACTCCCTGATCAGTCCATATTATGCACAACACCTCAGAGTGCTTTGATAATAGCAAGGGTGGGCTATGGAGGGGGGATCTATACGCATAGCGGGCGCTAACGTGAGAAGGCATCTGGCAGGCGTGTGATTGATGTCTCTGCTAGCGTCTGTGGGCAGGTTAATGGTGTGATTGTGGAGGTAATCTCCGTGTTCTCTCGTTAAAGGATGATGGAGAGCCAGGAGACCCTGCGTGTCTCTGGAAGATGGAGCCCTAGCTGTTGCCTTCACAGGATCTCAGGCTCTTTATACATGCAGTTGGGTGCCTCATTTGATGTATATGCTTCAGAGGAAGCCAGGCCAGCCAGCAGACTGTCAGTGAAAAGTTGATGACTAGCAGTGGTGGAAGAAGTATTGAGTAAAAGTACTTATAAATACTCTGTTGCAAGTAAAGGTCCTGCATTGGAAATGTTACTTAAGTAAAAGTATGTAAGTATCATCAGGGAAATACACTGAAAGTATTAAAAGTGAAAGTACTCATTGCAGAAAAATCCTCACATTTTAGGAACTGGAAACAATCAAAACAGTTCTGTCACTCAACTAAGTGTTCAATTGGCCAATCATTTCTGCTGTACTTGTAGGTCTGTATATTGTTGGGCAGTTTAATTTATAATAAAACATTGTATTTTATAAACTACATGTGTTTTGTGTGCACAAATCTTCATTTGTAAAGTTACCAGTAACTAAAGCTGTCGGATTAATGTAGTGGACTAAAAAGTACCATATTTCTCTCTGAAAATGTAGCAGAGTAGAAGTAGAAAGTGGCATGAAAAGAAAAGACTCAGGTAAAGTAAAATTACCTCAAATTTAAAGTAGAGTATTTGAGTAAATGGACTTAGTTACATTTAACCACTGATGACTAGCAGTGGGTTCAGCCACTCTGCTGCAGTGGCCATGTAGTTCAGGTATAGTTTGTCTGGACGTCACAAAGTGCTGTTGGAGCTTTGCTCGTTGTCACGCTGAGGAGCAGAGGTTTGTTATTACCTAGCGGTGACACTCAGCGTCACAAAATTGCTCCCGTTCACAGTGAAAACGAAGCAAACATAAAAACAGTCAGTCATCAGTGGCGACAAAGCAAAACTTAGCTGAACCAACACTAGTTGTTGATGGACTCATAACCCACATACGAAGCTGGAAACTGTATTTATGGGGGCAGCGTTCTTCACATATTTTCACAGTTTGTGAACGCAACATGCCAACATTAACGTCATGTCCTGGAAGGAGGAGGGGGGGTTGGCAGATGGAAATTGGGGTATAGCTGAGTGTAACAACAGCGTAGTGTACAGGGAGCTGGCTGAGAGCTGCAGAATATTGCATCTGTATTGATTGGGCTCAAGCCTTTTCCATTTTCCATGAACTCCTCTGAGCTGCTCCAAGTGGGAGTGATGGGGGGGGGGGGATTTGCTTGATCTTTATGATATTTCTTTAAACATGATGCTGTCGTTATGCCTCCCGGGGGAAGACGCCAGCCATTTCCAGTAAATCAAAGGCTCTCGGTCCCTCGCTGTTTTCCACACACCTTATTTATAACCCCACTAAACAGCCCCAGCACACTACCACCACCACCACCATTCTCATAAGTGTTTTCAGCCTTTGCAAAATGACTGTTTTTCAAGTGTCGTCATACCGATGATGAGCAGCCTGGCTCAGCCATACCGCACACTTGACCATCCGTTTTGGAGTACATTGAGCCGATCCGACGGAGGCTGTAATCAACAGTGACAGAAATGACATAGACAATAGATGACAATAATTTGAATTCCGTCTGCTTATGGGGCGGGGTGGGGGCATTTGGACGAGACTGATCTGATTTACTGTTGCAGAGCAGAGGACGGGGAGATGCAGCTACAGCACGTCCTCTGACTCACAAACAGGCCCGCGGTCTTAGCGGGAGCTGGGAGCAGCGTAACCCACATACCCACTAGTGCAGGTGCCCTCTCCATGGGGCCAGGTGGTGGCTAATTCACTTTCTTTGTCCCTCCTAATGAATCGTTAATTGGTTTGCATCACCCGCCGAGCTGAGGATAGCAGGTGCCGAGTGCTGATTGGTGACGGCGGCCACTGTCACTGGGCGAGCCTTCTCGTGCACACTGACACCTACATTTAACAGGCCAAATGTCACCTCGCAACATGCAGCAACTTGGCAGTAAACAGGGGGGATATCGTCATAGTTTACAACTTGTTTCTCTAGTTGTCAGTGCTTATGTAGAAACACAGTCTTTGCATTGGCTAATCTATGCACTAGCTATATGAACAGTACAGTATTCCTCTGCTCTACATACTGAAGATACACATACAAGGCATGCAGGACTATTCAATTTATTGAAAGGATGCTGTGAGGCTGACCTTTGCTCTCGTTACTATTGATCCATTTTTGGCAATTTAAGATTGTAAGTGTTTTTCTGCTCTGTGTAAAAGTCAACGTAATGCCTGAAATGTAAATATCCTGTGCACTGTGAGTCAAGACATATGCCAGGACGATATCAGTCGATGTTTACCTTAATGGCATCTTCTCCGCTGCAGGTGGTTGCTCTGAACAAGCGCAGCAAGGAGGCCGAGTCTGCGTTCCTGGGAATCTACAAACAGCTTATCGAGGCCCCAGGTGAGTCTCCCACTAAGACCAGAGATGTGCACCTTCACAAATGACAACAGCAACAACAGCAGCAGCAGCAGTAACAGCAGCAGTAGCAATATAAACACCTCACTCACTCACATTGCTTCAAGAATTATCTTTCCCCATTCAAAGATCCCTTACGGAAGTTCAACTCCAAATCAAACCTCTACCACTACCGCTGGACCAGCCCTATACGGAAAACACAGTGACATATCATGTATATATGAACGCACACAAACCGAAGTCATTTTCTAGCCTTAGATAGATATGGTGCAACAGCACATGGATATAAGATACATAAACTCTATACTCTGTGGCTCGTATCTATTTTTCAAAGTCTGTGCTCTCAGAGTGGCTTCCAAAACTCTGCATGAGGCCACTTCAAAACCCAGCACTGGTCCTTGAGTGTAGCCTGGCTGAGGAGCGAACACATCCTTGAGGAGCTCTGCTGTTGATTGTGGAGGGCCAATTAAAATCCCAACTGAAGTCTGGCTTTGTGTGGAACGCAGGCCTGATGAGGCCAATGGGGGGAAAGGGGAGAGAGGGGCAAAGACAGAAAGTTAGAGCAAAGAGGAATGATGTATTGCGTGTTTATTCAGTTGTTATTTCAGCGCCGGGGCACGTGTACTGTATTGCTCTTTGTTGCAGGAGACGGCAGCAAAAACACAGCCCAATCTCCGTCTAGATCAGAGAAACACTTGTGGCAGGAGTAGAGAATGCTGTTTACAGATTCAATGAATACAAGATAAAAGTCTGCGTCAGAAAAATAGCGACGGCAGCAAGTGACTTTTAAAGGTCTCCATTTTTCCTTGAAGTCCCCTGCTTGATATTGCTCTGCTGCGCGCGCACACACACACACACACACACACACACACACACACACACACACACACACACACACACACACACACACACACACACACACTCTCTCTCTTTGAATGGAGTTATTTCTTGATAAGAAATACATTTCTTTGAAGATGTATTCAGTTTGATTTTCTGACCTATACCTTTTATATAGGGGCCTTAATTCAAGCCCTAGAGCATCTTGTGGAGTATATTTTGTCAAAATAAAAACCCTCAAGAATGAAATAGTCAACTAAGAGTTGTTATGTTGAAGAACAAAGACTTAAAAAATAAAAAGAACGACCACGATCACCCAACATGAACTCTATACTAAAGTATAGTAGTTTTTGTCTTCAGTGTACCTAATCATTGTTGTCCTCTATGTCTCTTTACATGTATATACAGTGTTATGTACAATGTCATTATATTGAGTATACAGTAGTAGACCTTCCTGTGTCAGGTTACATCAGGTGACGTAACACAGCGAGCCTCCTACCTCCATCTGACCTTATACCTTTACAAAGGGAGTCTGTTTCACTGTATCACTGGGACAGAGTGAAGCCACTTTGTTTTTCGTTCTCAATCATAGTACCAGTCAGTGCTGGGCAAGTAAATAAATCAATAAAACAGACCGAAATGCTCATTACTTTTTACTCAAAGAAAGTTATTACAATTAATTACTCAATGGAAAAAAGTAGTAGCATTACTTAATAAATTACTTAATGTGCAGAAGTGGTTACGTGCATTACTTTTCCTTACTCAGCCTAGCTGCGTAGCAGGTGCCTTTCCAACAACTTCAAACGTGCCATACCCACTTCTGCATTTCACATTTGGAAAATCGAAAAACAAGACGTGTTTTAACAAGCTGCCAGTTTCCTGTGTTGAGGTGTTTACGGAGCTAGCTTATCCCCACTGACTGCACGCAGCTCTCCAGTCACTGTGAAGCTGAAAACAGCTGATTCCTGATTATAGGATTGCCATTTGCTAACATAAACTAGCCTGCTAAGAAGACACAACATGTCTTCTTAGCAGGCATTTACCCTCAGATTCACTGCATGGGAATTGGATTTTTGGTAATCGTATCTTTAAACTGCAAATCACTAACCCAGTAAAGTACCATATCAAATAAGGTTTGCCTAAATTTGTGGCCATGTCTCATGTGGCTGTGTCCAACTTTGAAGAAAAGTGCTCACATGGTGCATATTTCTTAACAATTTTAATTATGTTTCATCAAATAATCACACGGTATCTTAGAATTTGTGTTTGTCCCACAGCCCCATATCAGGTTAATTTGCCCATGCAGTCTTTCTATTAAACGCACAGAGAGAAAAAAAAAAGAAATCAACCCATCCAACTCATGGTTAGACCCCCCCCCCCACACTTTAAATTGTTAAAGTGCCCATATTATGAAAAAAATCACTTTTTCTGGGATTTGGTTTTGTCTCTCTGGTGCTTCCACATGCATACAAACTTTGAAAAAAAACCCCACCCATGCTGTTTTGAGTGAAATACGGGTTTCTGAATGTGTCCTCCCTTCAGTCTCCGGGTGAGCTGGTCAAAATCTGCACGGCTTTCTACGTCACTAGCCGAGACGAGGGGCCTAGGGGGTCTAACCGTTAGTATGCTAGCGCTAGCATGCTAGCTCGTTCTCAATGGCAAAACACTGCTACAACACACACAAATTCACCCTAATCTACAAAATAAATTGTATAAAACTACTTACATGTCCCTGTTCTGTAGGTATTCCACACAAAGTTGGAAGTGCGCCCTCATTTAGAAGAAGTCTCCCGGCTAATCCTGCCTTGTACAGGCCGAAGTTGGAGCTAGCTCATGTAATCCTTGCCTAGCTACTGCGCATGTGCAACTGACAACAGCGATGTTACAGAAGTTAAGAGGTCTCACTAAAACAGAAAACTGACAGTGTGTGAAAGGAGGAGCTGCAGCAATGTGCAGTAGAACAAAAATATGGTGTTTTTTGAAAATTAAACCATGTAAACCTATTCTGGTACAACCTCAAGATACAATTTTGAACCTGAAAATGAGCATAATATGCTATATAACTTTAAAGTATTTTCAGTGGCCCAATAAAGGCTCAATGGGACACCTCACTATGTCCCAACAAAAAGACTAGTATATCACATTCTTACGTTCTGTGATCTTACGTTCTGGGTCGACCCAAAACAGCAACGTACAACTGTAAATATGGCCGATGAAGACGGAGTTGTGAAAGATGGCAAGCTACGATTCGTCAGGTTTCAACTTGTAGTCTGCCATGACTTTCAGCCAAGTCACAGCAACAATTTACGACTCATTGACTGCCTAATCTGACACAGTGACCATCTCGAAAAGGCAACAATCTAGTGTTGACTGATCCTGACATTAGCTGTGTTCATTGCCAGATATCCCCCCACTTCTCTGTCTGAGGCCAAACAGTACAGGCCTGACCATTGAGAGCATGTCTGCGTCTGGCCCAAGCAGTATGTACCATCTGTGAGGAGGGCCTACAGTATCCTGTGGCTGTTTGTCACAGTACATCTTGCTGCTGGTGTCCAAGGTCACAACTCCACCCCCTCCCCCCCTCTCCTGCCCACCCCTCGCTAGAATGGATGACTCCAGGTACACCAGAGGACAGTCATTTGGCTGTGGCCCCACTTCATTTCTCTCTGCCCCTCAAACACAACAGTGAGCGTTCCCACCATTCCCCCAACAAATGCTACAGCTCATGTATTTTTAATCTTTTGACAGATGCAATTATTCTTTACACGCCGTGCTCGTTAATCTTAATGCAGTTATTACTATTCATTGCAGGACGTTTTTTCCCCCCCTCCTATTATTTCATTTGAAAGTGCCTCTTTGTCAGTGTGTGTGTGTATGTGTGTGCTCATTTGTGTGTCGACACTAAGGCCTTCGGCCCAATCAGAACGGGCCAACAGCAGAGTTAATGAATGCAAGTGGCGAACAAGGAAAGGGGGTTGGGGGGGCACACGCAGCAGCAGCTCACTATGTGACCTGTTGTATCTGGCTATCATTAACATCTGGTCACATATCAGTTATCCACTTTGCCGTGCCCACTATTGAATACAAATTACATAGCCGTTACAATTGTGAGATTCCAGCATGATAATGTTTCACTTTGTTAATGCAAGATAATGCTCCTGTTCAATGGCAACTTGAATGCAACAAACTCAGAACAGAAATAACTTCTTGATGCGAGTGATTGAAGTGGTTTCTTGCCTTTTTATGAGGCCCCCAAGCCGAGATGTCAATCCACTTGAGTGTTTCATTAGCGTTCTATATTTTGATTTGCCTGTGACATCTCCCCATGACGTGCACTGTAACTCCCACCCAGTTTGGGGCTTGAAAGAGGCCTGTTAACAGTGTTTCCCTAACAATATCACCTCCGCACGGTTTTGATCAGTGCAGATAAACACGTCCTGATCACTGAACGCTGAAAAACAGTGGCAGCTTCTGCCCAAATTCATTGCTTTCCCAGAGATGCACCTAACTTCCTCTGTCTTTTTCTTCCTCTCTTACTCGCCGTCTCACACGCTCTTCTCTGCTGGAGTGTGTGTGTGTGTGTGTGTGTGTGTGTGCGCGTGCGTATGTGTGTTTGAGTGGCGTTTGAACGTCTGCGTTTGTTGCCACCTCTGTGAGAGCAGCGAGGCCCTGTCGCCAGGGGCGTAGCCCTGAGACTGACGCTCCAGGTGTTTGCTCTTCCTCGCCTCCTCTCCGTGCACACACTCATCCCTTAGGATCCACCCCTCTCCCTCTCTCCTTAGAACACAGCTCCTTTTATCTGAGCAGGGAGCTCACTAAGAGTTTGTGAAGATTCTAATCTGAATACACCCCTCTAAGTATGTGTGTGTGCCGGGCCTACGGCATGTCTGAAGAGTGTGTGTGTGTGTGTGTGTGTGTGTGTGTGTGTGTGTGTGTGTGTGTGTGTGTGTGTGTGTGTGTGTGTGTGTGTGTGTGTGTGTGCGCGCGCGCGCGTTAGTGGAAATGCTATGGCAACAGTGCTTGCTAGTGGTGACCACTGGTACTGCAGAGCACAAGTACAAGCAGCTTCTTTTTTTTTTTTTGTGGTCACATTGAGTCGCGTGTCTTCTTGTGCAATGAGATGGTTATAAGTGCCTTACATATTCACATCAGATGTTTCCCTCGGCTATGAGATTATCAGAACACAATGCACCAACCTTCGAATAAGGAGTTATTCAAATGCATAAAGAATAGTAGTCCTTCTTCAACCTTTCACATACATAAGTGAGCACCAGCGAGAGAGAGGCCTGCAAGGCACAGCAAGCTGGCTTTATTGTAATTTTGCAGCTGAGTACCTGCAGTCAGGATGAGAGCGAAGAAGGAGTGGCGTGCGTGCGCATTTGTGGCAGTCTGTCGGAAAATAAGGACGCATAAAAGCTGATGGAAAATTAAAGCTCTCTGGGCGGGACGAGATTATGCACAAGTGATTAATAAGAGCAGTAATAAACAAAGGCCCAAGAGATGTTTGAGGTGCTTAATAATGCATTATGTTCATAAAAGAGCTGGGCCTCTCCAACTGATCCCTGTGGAGTAGGAGACCCCAGAGGGACCAGGAGAGAGTGTGCTCTTAAAAGACAGAGTGCGTGTGTGTGTGTGTGTGTGTGTGTGTGTGTGTGTGTGTGTGTGTGTGTGTGTGTGTGTGTGTGTGTGTGTGTGTGTGTAGGAATGTCTGTATGTGTGTGCCTGAGAGCAGATACAATTTAACCATGGGAATACAAAATGTAAAGACCATAGATTGGTGTATCTGATGACGTTAATTCGTCATGATTTGTCTTACATGTCTCATAACTAAGATTTTCTTTTGTATCATTTCAAGTGAAGTTTGGTTTGGATGTCAGTGGCACTTCTCTTTTCACTGCAGCATCTCGTGTGCTATCTAGCTGTGGCTCCACTCTTTGTTGCAAGTTTTAAAATGTCTCAGTATTGATGTCGTTCCTTCTCCGTCCTTCAGTCTGTCAAACAAAGACATGGAACAGCATTGAAAGAGAACAGGTTAAGAAGTTTCTCTCTCGGCTTTGTTTTGTTCACACACAAAAGCCCGCCGCTTCCCACAATCATTTCTTTTTCATTCCGCCTATGTTTTTATTTTCGTATTTTCTCACTCCCTCTGCCACATCAAGGTAAAGCGACACTTCGGTTTGCTATGTGAATATCAAATGCTCGTTGGTTTAAAATGCACCGCAAACAGAAAAGTCATGTTTACGAATTTGTTGCAAGCAGTTTGTGTTTTTTTTCTAATCGAAACTAATCCTTGTCAGGTAGAAGAGAAAAGGCCGCAATTTATCCTACATACCTTTTATCACTTTACATTGTCTGTGAAATTAAAGACCTAGTGTTCTTTCAACCTAGTTTTGGTTCTTGACAACAATATTACAGCAGTGTTGCTGTTTGTTGCAGCAGCGGCAGAGCGTGTTTATGGACCTTGAAGTCCACTCAGAGGAAAAAAAAAACAAGACTGTTTTGAATGAAAAGAAAAAACCTTGGAGCACAGCCTTGTAAATTAATTTGTTCGTGTTGTATGATGGGAACACAGCTGGCCTCATTAACATGCGCACAACAAATAATTATAGCGTTTTTTTTTTTTCCCTCTCTTCAGCCAGCCACTGCTTGGCTAATAGGCTTGCTGGGTTAATTATGTCAGAGCGTAATTACACAGGGCCCAGGGAGACATAATGGTGCACCCTGCTGCGCCCACACCGCCTAATGATGGTGTATCGCTGACAGGGCCAAGACGGACCGCCCCGACACACCTGCTTGTCTTGGCGCACACCACCCCGGTCCACCCCCACCCATCTAGACACACATCCCGAACCTGTGCACCGTCCTCCCCAGTGCCACCTGCAGTGCGCGGAGCCGTCCAGCTTCTGACAGGCTTTGGCTCGGGCTTACCCTGGACTCAAGGCTCACCCAGATACAGTAACTGCCTCCCGCTTTGAGATGTGCAATAGCAAAGCAACACAGTGACCACAAGGACACAAGCTACAGGGTGGCGGCCTCATTATCGCTCAGCCAAAGTGATGAAACCCAATATCAACGCAGCTGAGGAAATGTGCAAAAACAATTAAAAGTCACGCTAACATATGTTTTGCTATTAGCAAGTTCATTACGACGTGGGTCTTATTTTCGTAGTTTTTGCCATCTCTTCTCTTGGTACTAAACATTGTAATTTCTAACTGAGGCAACAAGCTGCAGACCAGTGCGAGCTTCAATGCAAGTCCATTAGAATGAAAACCCCTCAGATACATGATAATCTATGTCGGATTGCAGGGACCCAGGTTCCATTCATCCCAAGATTTTTTGTTCTGGGAGATGGATCAATGCTAAGCGGAAAAGATAAGCACATAACAAGTTGGTTCCAAACTAGTTTTATGATAGCCAGACAGATTATTTTAAGAGGATGGAGGAATGAAGGGGGGGGGGGGGGGGGGGGTCAATTTAAGAGTGAAAAAATTTAATCTAAAAGTTTTTTTCACATTGGATGTCTACAATAGGAAATGGGGAAGGTACCTGAGCTTTCTGGAGGGCTCCTAGGAAGCTTTGTGCTGAGGAGAGACTTGTATGATGGACTTATGGTGTTGTCATTTATACATATGTTGATTTGATTTATAGTGTGTCTATTTTGTTATTATGCTGTTGTATGCTCTTGATATATTGTAGTTCACGTGTCATCTTTTCTTGATTTTTGTCTGGGTAGTTGGTGATGGCGGGGGGTGTTCATGTATCAAGTTGTATGTTTTTTGTGTTTTGTTAAAATAAAGAAGAAAATGTTAATCATAAAAAAAGAATGAAAACACCTCCAGTACACTATGCTTACGCCATTCTTTATACACAATATTGACTCCCATTGGATACAGAAAATGAAAAAGAAAAGTTCTTCAGCACATACAGTCTTTGATCCTGACCCATCCGTGGGTTTTCTTTACACTTCCAACAATCAGTTTTCAAGCTAGTTTTTCAAGTCAAAGTCTAGTGTCTCTTACGTTTCTGAATTATTATGGATAACCCTAACTCATTAGAGCAGTCAGATGATCAGACAAACTTATTCAAAAGAAAAACAAAGGTGAATAGTGAAATTATTCCCCAAACTGTCTGTTTTAAACATCCATCACAGTTTTTAGACTTCTGGTTCAATTTTGTCCTACTGTTCCGTACGCCACACGCCACAATGACATTATTGAACCTCCCTATGCCATTCTGTTCTCCTCGGTGGCTGGGATTCCTCCAGAGCTGGCCCTGTGTTCACCAGAGAAGATGATTATTAAATGTTCCGTGATTTATTAGTTTAAACGAGCTGCTGTTGCCCGATCAGTTATCATGACCCCGGAGCAGACATCCAATCATCTATATAATTAAGATAAGGGATGAATTAAAAATCGATCGGTTTACGTTGCCGTGAGAGTGATGTGACTCACCTGATGTACATAATGCCTCGTCAGCTGTGCTATATTTCTTGATTAACAGGAATGTGAGCGCTCGGGTTAGTGTTGAATTCCTCTTCCATTCCAAGGATTTATTTGCTGGATTTACCATCAGAGCTGCTCCGAAAAGAAGCTCTAGTGCTTCTTATTAGCAACATCAATTAGCTCTATTTTCCAAAGTTATCAGCAGTCTTTCTGGACTCTCCTTCAGTAAGTGTAGATCCCAGGCTCTGAGAGAGTATCCCTGCTGCTCTACTTTGACAGGGGTTAATTTTGTGTACGGGCTTAAGTTATATCCCTTCACTTTAAATTTGACTTTACTTTAGTTCCTTGCCACCGATTGATAATCCTGGATTGTCCATGTGTGAGAGATCCCTTACTATAATCTCTGTCCTTTGATCATTAAAAGTTGAAAGGATATATGGGAAAGAGGCTGATAAAGTGATTTCTGTGACAGTGGGTCGATGGAATAGCAGTGCTTTAAGTCATCCTGTTTGTCTTAGAAGAGCTCTGCTCTTAATAGTGATGTCCCTTGTGACTGATGCAATATCTCCACAGCTGGTGTAACAATGAATGCAGACAATGTTTGACTGTAAACGGTCCTGGGAAAAATAGCTCGATCAATTAAATGACCCAAAATGTTTGTCTGATGAAAATGCAGATATGGCAGACTGCAACGTCGGGCCAGGGTTTCAACAAATTGCACTTTGCAGAAGTTTTGGCTCTCTGATGAGCATTTATTTTCATGGCCTGCCGGCTCAGACTTTGCATTCTCTCTGTGGCATCTGGCAAAGTTTAAACGTCTGTGGCTCCAGCTTCTTATGAAAAGTCACTTCAGTCAGTGCCCATACTCAAGAAGGGATTCAATTGGGTTCCACACAGAAGTCTAAGATAAGTGGATGAAAGCTGTGGGAGAAAAGTTTGTGCAGCAAAGCAGCGATTTTCCTCCTCTTTTAGAGTTTTGAAGGGCTGCGGTGTGTATGTGTGTGTGTGTGTGTGTGTGTGTGTGTCTACATCTTGCCTCCTCCCCCCCCTTGTCAGGGAGCTCCCCTGAGCTTCCCTCTCTGTGCTTTGGCACTAGAAGTCACCTCCTTTGGTGTTCGGCAGGCAGGTACACAACAGGAGCAGCTCCCTCTCTCTGAGCTGTTGAACTTTTTGGGAGGGGAAGAAAGGGAAGGGGAAGATTAAAAACAGCCCTGTGATGTGGAGTGCCGAGCTGCCTCCTGAGAATTCCTGGCATAATAATTTAAATGATCAAATGATACAGAGGAGACTTGTTAGCTGAGAAACAGCCTCCTAGTTGGCCCCATGGGCCCGGTGCTGCCACGCATGCATTGCAAAACAGCTCCTCTGTTGTGCTAAAGAATCCTGCTTCTCTCCCCCCCCCCCCTCCCTTTTCAGGAGCAGACTTTTTCTACACTTTGCCTAGGTGTATACTTGGGACTTAACACTGTCACATATTCATGGCAATCTTTTTGTCTTCTTTGCCATTCATCAGCACGTGAGAAGACTCATTAGAGATGATTCCTGTACATGTGAAGGGTCGGAACAGCACTTGTGTCATTAGGTCCAGCCTGTGAAATGTTCAAAGGCGCCTGAGTGGGGAAAGTCTAAGAGTCACTCTTTGGAAACAAGTCTCAGTGGAATTGTGTGTCTCTGTTGAAACTGCGATGCTGAAAAACTCTGTAAAGTGCTTTACAGGCAGCGCGCGCAGTAAAACAGCTATTTGGCTTTTTTTGAAAAGTAGGAGTGTATGGATATCTTGTGAATCTCAGGAGTTGTTTCTACAGAGATTTGTTTGGGTCTGTTTCCACAGATCCAGCACCTGTGCTGGAGGCCTCACACACCCTGGAGGAAAGACTGCAGCACCTTCACAGTTCGGCCCCAGACGGCGAGGCCCTGGTACGAGAGATCAGCGGGCACTGGAAGAAACACCTGGAGTGCCTTGAAAAGACAGGTCAGGCCAAAAATCATCTGCATCAGGAATAAATCCCACTAGAAAGCATTTATTTTTAAAGCAGCACCGAAGTGGTTGCTACTGTACAGGTCTGAAAGTGCAGGCAAGGTCATTTACCAGGTCCAGATGTCCTATGGTCCTGTGATAAGGTCCAGGAATTTTGGACTCGGACACATGATAATCTATGTCGGATTCCATTCAGCCCAAGATTATATGTTCTAGGAGATGGGCCAATCCTAAACGGGATGGATAAGCACAAAAGAAGCTGGGTCCAAATTAGTTTAATGATAGTCACACAGATTATTTCAGGAGGGTGGAGGAATGAAGGGGTGCTGTTAATTCAAGAGTTGGCTTGTGAGATGGCTAAGGTGGGGGCGTTTGAAAAAATGTCATATATGAACGTTTTGCCAGACTGGATGTCTACACTAGGAAATGGGGAAAGCACCTGAGCTTTCTGGAGGGCTCCTAGGAAGCTGTGTGCTGAGGAGAGACGTGTACAATGTCCTTTTTGTTTTGTCACATACATACTGCGTTATGTCATAAACATTTACGACTTGTTTATAATGTTGATGACACATTCATGACCGTGTCATGTCACTCTTATGTAGATACCTTCAAGTAAAAGTGTAACCAATTATTCTTTGAATAAGTGGTGAGGACGAATGGAGGGATTTCGTGAGGAGGGGATGTATTCATGTTGTAAGTTGTGTGTTTTGTTATGCTGTTTTAAAAAATTTAAATTATTAATCATAAAAAATGTTTACCAGATCCAGGTTACCAGGCGCACCAGGCCTTAGTAAGGCTGTGAATTCCACCAAAATACCTGGAGATATGTGAATAATGGTCACCTTAAGATGACTATTTCAAATAGAAATCAATTGTCGCATTTACCTGGTAATATCAGATCACTCGGCTGATGTTGGAGAACTCATGCCAGTCTTTTTCTTCCACACAGAGCCCTCAGAGGACGGCCCAGCAGTCTCAGGGGCAGCACTGACAGAGGAGGCCCCAGAATCCAGCTCTCCAGCCTCCGTGATGACGCCCAACAGCACACCGGCTCCCGGGGCCTCAGGCTCCCCGCAGCAGAACTACCAGGACCCAGCTGAGGACCGAGGGTGAGAACCAGTGATGCACCCCTTGCCTGCCTCTGACTGGCAATCATTATAGATTTACATACGGTTTACATTTCCTAAATTAAAAGACACAAATTAACCCCCTTAAAGGTGCTGTAGGTAGGATTGTGAAGATCCAGGACTTAGCCAAAGAATTTGAACATCGACAACTTCTCAGTCCCTCCCCCCCTTTCTGCTAAAGCCCAAACGATCTCCTAAGCCCCTCCCCCCACAAGGGAGAATGAATGTGTGCGCATGAGCCGTGATTGACACGCAGTTAGACCCTGGCCCTGATTGGAGGACCTGAACAGGGAGCTGTGGATTTTTGCAAATCGCACTACAAGCTGTAGGTGGTGCCAGAAGAGCCAGATTTTTTTTTTATTACCTGCCTAATGTAGTTCTACTCAAACGTAGGGTCAGTTTCAGCAGATATGACAGAAAATTAGTTTTGTAAGACTTACCTACTGCATCTTTAACTGCCTGTGCCACCCAATATCTACAGCACAGACCACTGCCATTTATTTTTGGTATACTATGAAATAGGGCATGTATTTAAAGATTGTTAAGGTTAACCCTTCAATGTTCCAAACCTTTCCCCCATGCAGAGATGTTCTCAATCCATTTTAGTGCTATTTAAAGGGATATTTCATTTATACTTTATACTTATGTAGTATAAATGTGAATTTGTTTTTTGAAATTGGTGCCTTCTAGGCCGAGAAAAGCCAGGAAATGTGTTTTTGGCTCATGTGGATGAAAGACACCAAATCCCAGAATGCACTTGCTTCGCTGCTCTAAGTCCACTCCCAAGCCACGCCTACCGTTTACAGACAGTGAGACGATGTTTTATTGTCATTTCAACCATATACACAAAACAACGTTTCACCGTGGCTCAAGTGGTTACACAATTAAAAAATATAAAAACGTCATACGAAACAGGCTACATTTAGTGCACACACATTAGCTTTATGCTCCGTAAAGTTCAGCTAACATATACTAGCATTAGCGCTTGGTAGGCTGTAAACAGAGCCGTAAATTTGCGTGGACTGTAGAATGGTCAGCATCGAACAGTCACAAACTCCACCAGCAGTTAGCAGTTAGTTGGATACAAGCACCCTATTTCTGCAACAGTCCGTGTTAAAAAAGCCCACCTCCACTAGCTAGCTAGTCTTACCTGGTGACAGAGTCGCTACTGAGGGTGTGCTGGTCTCCGTAGCAGGCAAAGCCTGGCACAGGTTAGCCACATCGTTAGCTTCCACCTAGCTCCAACTCCTACCCTCGTCCCGCTTTCGGCACACCGCTGAGGATGTTCCCCTACCGGCTAGCGGCATCAAGCAACACCGCAAGTATTCTGGCTAGCGGCACCGCAGGCTGAAGTTCTGGTCTCCGTAGCAGGCGAAGCCTGGCACAGGTGGCTGGCTATGGTTAGCTTCCACCTAGCTCCAACTCCTACAATCGTCCCACTTTCCGCACACCACTGAGGATGTCCCCTTACCGGCTAGCAATGTATCCCGGTGGTACATGTGTGCGGTAGTTTGTATGCACATAGTTGTTGTTCTAAAATTTCCTTCGGGATGAATAAATCTGTTTCTGCTGAGAAGCTAAGTGATGATTCAGGATGGCTGACACTCGTATTTATCTTGACAATCTCCGTAAAAAACGGATGTCCAACCCCCTATGGGCTATGCGGAAGTACTGGCTGTAGTCCTTTGCCTCTGGAAAAATGTATACCGATGACGTGAAATGACGATTTTTGCGTCATCGGTATAAATTTTTCCAGACCCACAATACAGAGATCTCCCGTCTCAGGGGGACATGAGGGAGGGAAGCATGGTCATTCAAAAATACTACCGTGTTTCTGCTGATACAAAGCTTAATGCTAAATCGGTGAAGTATCTCTTTAAGGCAACAATATGCAACTTTTGCTAATGTAAAAATAAATGAGAGGGTCTGTGAACCTGTACAATAAATGAGTCCATTTAGCTTGTCCTGGGGGTATTTTGAGTTGCAGTTAGATGCCGGCAACAACAGCAGTAGTGAAAGGTTGTTTAAAAATAAACCAAAGCTGAATTGAACACTGCTCCAAAAAGGTGAAACAGTGAAACAACAGCTGCTTCTGTTACATTCAAGTTTTATTTAACTTTGTCACATGTGCTGGGATTACCACATTTTTCTGTCTCATGGCACAAAGTGCATAGTGTTGCTTAAATGGGTAGCCATGATGTAGTGAAGTAACTGAAACTGAGTTTTTTGTTGTTTTTTTTTCTCCCAGGGAGGAGGGGGAGAGCGCCAATGCTGGTTTGGCTGACAGACTATCAGAGGCCGAGGAGAAGATCAAGGTTCTGCATTCCTGTAAGTGACACTGACACGTACTGTAGCTGTTACATTTCAGCCACTATGTGTATTATTACTGTACAGTCTGCTGAAGCACAGACTGCTGCTTTGTTGACTCAACTATTGGTTTAAACTAACACGTTTTCTTTCCCCAAATATTTTTTTATTATGTTTTTTTTATGTTATGCAAAACACAATTTAACATACAGTTATTGATACATTTCAACAAAATCCCAAGTAACCCTACCCTATTGCACCATTACAAATTTACAATATTACATATCAAAACATCATTTCAATGTTAAAAAAAAAAAATACAAATGAGGCAAGAAAAAAATTTAACATTAAAGTGGAACTATGCAGTTGTTTTTTTTTTTTAGCTTAATTTACCTTAAAGGTCCCATGGCATGAACATTTCACTTTATGAGGTTTTTTAACATTAATTTGAGTTCCCCCAGCCTGCCTATGGTCCCCCAGTGGCTAGAAATGGCGATAGGTGTAAACCAAGCCCTGGGTATCCTGCTCTGCCTTTGAGAAAATGAAAGCTCAGATTGGCCGATCTGGAATCTCCTTCTTATGAGGTCATAAGGAGGAAGGTTACCTCCACTTTCTCTGCTTTGCCCGCCCAGAGAATTTAGCCCACCCATGAGAGAGAGACATCATGGCTTGCAAACAAGCGAAGCATGGCAGTTGGTCAAGGCCACACCCCCCCCTCTCTCCTTCTCAATAGCATTTAAAGCTACATACAAAGAAATGGCACATGCTAATTAAAGCTCATTGTGGGACTGGCTCTAGTGGCTGTAATTCTGCACCAAGGCTGAATTTCGGGAAAGAGACTTCAGATACAGTATTGGGGGACCACTAAGGCCTATATAAAAGCATCCAAAAAGCAGCATGTCATAGGACCTTTAACTGAACAGCTTCGGAGTCATTGGAATGGTTATATGACTTTTTTTTGGGGTTGAATGGTGGTCGTCTTGCTTCCCCCTAGCGCCTTTGAGCGGAAAAACCACCCTTGCAACTTTCACTTGCAAGGGTGGACGCTGAGGCCGGCGAGCGTCAGGAAGTATCGCGTGATATCAGGTCTCGCGATGTAACAAATTGCTTCACGGCACTGTGCCCATATGCCCATTCAGGAACCGGCTAACAAGGTATCGATGGAGTTTTTTACGCTATCGTCATGGCTGAGCCGGCAAAAAAGAAGCAGAAAGCTAGGAAAGCATTGTCGGAGGAATAGAGAAAGAGGAAACGGCAGACTGACCGAGCGAGGAGTCAGACACAAGTAAACATAGGAGCTGCCAAATATCTATTCCGAAGCTGTAGGGAGAGCTCTATAGAGAAACCTGCGAGCAAAAATCAAGAAAACAGCGAACAAATAGCCAAAACTACATAGTGCCCCTTTAAAGAAAAAAAGAAATAAAAAAAGAAGAAAATTATTTCCGACCTGATCCAGAACTGGCTATCAACTGGTATAAAAGTTGAGGGCACAGTTTGTTGTAATATAACATTTTTTCTAGGGTCAGATGATGCATAAAATCTCTAATCCAAATTGAAATCTTTCTTTTTATTTGAGCAGTAAAACACTTCTAGCCAGGAGTGTAGCTCAGACTAACACGTTTCAATGAAATTTGTTTTGCAAATGCATTCAATGCATTCAATGTTTGAAGTGAAAATGAAAAAGGAAAAAAAAATTAAAATAAATTGAAAGTATATTACTGTAACCAAAAATGTGATTGGCAAATACATTCAGTAATGTAGCTTTAAGGTCAAAGTTCATGTGTTTTTTTTCACTGTCTGCCTCTCACCAGCTTTGAACACTGCACAGACAGAGCTGCTGGACCTGCGGTGTAAATACAACCAGGAGATGACCAACAAGTAAGAGTCTGCCTCCCATTTTACATTTTGTGTTTACGTCATTTCTGACCAACTTTTATATACCCCCCTCCCCCAAGTCGTGGTGGTTACACACTGGCATCTCTGTGGCCTTCCTCACTGGTCCTCACTGTAGCATTCCAAGTGCTGAAGCCGCTCTTCTTCATTTTGTCTACATAAACTCATGTCCAGTGTAGAGCTGAGGAATGCCATTGTAAAGGCGGAGAGTGACTCAGCCACTAATGCAGGTCGATGAGCGAGGTCTGTGTTTGCCTTCACTGGGAGCTGGGCCATGACAGCCCTCAAGAAGAATTGCTCCATTTAAAGATTGCTTCAGAAAACACTCTACCTTGTCCTGGTCTTTGAGCGCAATGTATCCACCGCACGCCTGAAATGAATCTGAGCTTGTATGAAGGATGTCGATAGACATTCAAAGTAAACACTCCTTTGTTTAGGTTTGTGCTCCAGAGCACAGTCAGCCGCTGCTAATGGATTTTCTCCCAGGCTTCATCCATGGCGCAATTGAACTGATGTTTTTAGACCCACTGCCATCCATTTTGTTGGATTGGACACATTTTCAGTTTGGGTTTACCTTTCGCGTGCATCCGCAGGTTGAAAGACCAGCTCTGTTACGTGGTTTGCCATAGTTGTGGTTGTGTGTGTGTGTGTGTGTGTGTGTGTGTGTGTGTGTCTGAGAGCAGATACAATTTAACCATGGGATTCAAAAATGTAAAGACTATAGACTGGTGTATTTGATGACATTAATTAATTGAGAATGTTCGTACATGTCTCATAAATAAGAATGTGAGGTGCTGTTAATTTGTGCGTGCGTGCGTGCGTGCGTGTGTGTGTGTGTGTGTGTGGCTGGGGTGACAGTAGCACCACTGACCCCAGAGCTCCAGCTGCAGTTATCCCTCCCTGACCCTAAGCCTCTGAACACCAGGCCAGCCTCTATTACTCTCACTGACTGTTTCCTCAATGTTGATAAGAAAGACTATTTGTCTGCTTCGGCTTGAGTAGCTGAGCAGGTAATCAATACAAAACATTTTCCGTACTTCACAAGTTCATTAAATGTGGCGCTGACACCTGTTAGTGTTTGCTGTCAGCAGGGCGCCATCTATCCTGGCCTTATTGATAGGACCGGGGCACGGCCAGGACCCTCTGAAACCAGGGCCGCACCACAAGCCACCGATGATCCTTAATGCCAAGAATATGTTAGGTTTGAGACATTCTCATTATCTAATTGATTCCACATCTCACTGTAGAAATAGTATTGTCTTCATGACATAATGATTCCATTGGATCACTAACATTTTAGCTAATTAATTCTGCAGACTGATGTGAGACGATGGGAGCGGTTAAATGCAAACATGAAAGAGTATCAACGTTTGGCTCAATGTAGTTTCTTTAATGTGGATTAAAAAGAAGTCTTAATATGTTCTTTGAACAAATTTTTCTTTTGGTAAAAACAGACTGCTGTGTCGCAGAAACTTGCGAAACCTATGTGCATATTTAAATCAATCACAGCATCCTCGTTAATTCATCCCTATCTACCTTTTGAAAACCAGGTCCCAAGTGTGCAAAATAAAACTGTTGCACTTCAAACAAACCTCATGAATAATCCTGCTGAGCTTCTGTTTAAATTAGACTTCTGTGATTGTAAGATGTATGGAGGCAAGTTGGAGTTCAATCTCAAGAGAGGATAGAATCACACATCCATCCATTGGCCACAGTGTTTATACAGAGCCATAGCTATGATGAAGGGCGCAGAGGGCATGCCATTGGTACACTGTTGAAGCATCTTGGGTTTCTAATGACCTGTAGAGGAGTTTATATTGTAATTCGGGCTGTCAAAATAACATGTTCATTTTGATTAATTAATCTGAGAAAAAATAACGCGTTAAAAAAAATAACGCAGATTAATCCATTCCATATTGACGTTTGACCCGGAGCCGTTCTAGCCACCATTCGACTGTAAAATGAAGGAAGGAGATGAGAATGTGCTGCCTGGATCATTGACTAGAACATTTACTTGTAAAAATCTTCTTCCTGCCAACCCTGGCTACCGAAATCTGGTGCCACTGATATGTCTGCTCTGCTCTCTGATGCTCTGAAACAGACGATAAAGGCAACACAAACACCGCTGCACGTGACGCTAGTTAACGCTATACTCAACAGCAGCTAACGTTTAAAAAACGGTTAAAATGCTGACAGCTAACGCTGTAAAGGTGTAAAGTTTGACTGTGTTTTACTGTAGAGGATTCAACACCAGGATGTAACAATCTGCAGCGGCCATCGGAAAAACAACACAGATGGTGCGTTCAATGACACTGGTAAACTACAGCCTCGTGGTGCATTTGAAGTTATTGTAAAAATGCCCCTAGCACTCCCATTCAAAAGGCCATTTGACCGAAAAATACGGTAAATCTTAAAAGTGACGCTTCCGTCCTAAATATGCTTTTAAACGAAAGTTTGACTCGGGTACATTCACAAAAAGACCCTAGGTTGCATTTTGGCGAGAGTTACGCTTTAAATGAACTTATAAAATTATTTTTTTTTACTTTTTTTGGTGGCTAGTGAAATATTTCCTGTGGGGGTGTGGTGACACTATGGGAATCAGTTATGATTCAGTTATGCGTGTATGGTACTGAAGTGTTAGCAGAGGGACAGTGATGCACTCAGTTGCCACTTTATACGGTACACCTAGCTAAAACTAATGCAGTCTAACACAGCAGTCCTACAGTAAAGCCTATCGTCATGATGATTTAGGTGTTCAGTTTTTGTTTGAACTAAGTGTTGATTTATCTGTATGGTTATGTTGGAGGCTGTAGTTTGTGCTGCTGGTGAACTGTACTGTGTTATACTGAGAGGTTCTTATAATATTTAAACCTTGTGTTGTCTTGTGTAGGAATATTTTATTAAGAGTGTGTGTATGTGCTAGTTGCAAAAGAGCTGTGTGCAGTCAAATTGAGGAAGTGGTTAAAAGTACTCCGGGTGACCTCTTGATGCACAGAAAGTTAGGCTTAAGTTGTGTGTGTGTGTGTGTGTGTGTGTGTGTGTGTGTGTGTGTGTGTGTGTGTGTGTGTGTGTGTGTGTGTGTGTGTGGCAACAGAAGAATCTGCCAGGAGGACTACACCCAATCAAGAAAAAGGATAAAGGTTTAGGGATATTGCAGAAAGGGGCTCACAATTGGACAGAGACTTTGCTAACCTGAGCTCCGACTCTTTTGTCTGTAGCTAGGGATACTTAGTGTCTTTTTTGAACCCACATATGTGATTACAACTTAACTGCTGGACTCAGTAAACTTTTCTTAACCTGAATCTATCGTCTCAGAGTTGATCCTTGAGTTTTCGTATCCATAAGTCCCATCCTGGTATTCATAAGTCCTAGCCTACGAATATGCGGGGATTATAATAATTGGAGTCACATGTGTATTTTTTCGCCGAAATTCCCTTTCTACACTTCCCGTCAACCATGAACTTGTTGTCCTTCCGGGTCCAAATTGAAAATGAAATTGTTTTGGTGCTTTTTCCTTCGTTTTTGGCGCTTTCTTCTATGCTTTTGACACTTTTTAAAACATTTTTGTCATTTTTTTCAACACTTTTTTTTTAAATTCTCGGTCAATAAACCTAATTTAAATGACATTATAACTCATTTTTGAGTTTAAAAGAAGCAGAAATTCTTAATTATTTTTGACTAATAGTTCAGAGGATGTTGAGTGAATCACAGACTGGTTCACGTCAAAGTTTATTCAGGACGCTGTTTTAAAACTATATATTTATTTATTTCAAATGCTATAAAATTGAATAAAACACCCCAAATTCAATGGAAGTAATCATTCATTTTACCTGCAAAGAATGTTGTATGGCTTCCATGCAACGTACATGCAACGTACATGCATGCATGTATGAGTTATTTTGTGGCAATTTGGTTGTAAGAAACTTATATTTCTGATATAAAAAAAAAACTTTGAAAACAAGTCAAATTCGACCCATGGACAACACAATGGTTAACCTATCCTCCTTGATACAAATGTGGTGGACTAAATATTGGAAACACCTCTCAGAGTTTAACGAGTGTATAGGGCTTGTCTGTAAGAGAAGGTTTAACGAGAAAAATGTCCTTTATTTACAACGTGTGATAATATGATAACTGTGAATATGGCTGAAACGTCATGCTCCAGAAGTCAAACTCCTGGTCTCCACAGCCACTTGCTTTATCATCAAAGCCTTACCATGCGCTGTGAGACAGTTGACTTTTTTTGTCTTGTAGGAATCAAAAATCAATCAAAATCAGTGTGTTTATTTTCGAGTTTGGGATCATTTTAAACACAACTGTTCATTTTAAACATGTTACTATGGAGATGTTAGCTGCTCTGAGGTTACGGGATTGTTGTATTTGTTGGTTTCACCATCAGGAAAAATAAATGTGCCTGTGTTTTAGGGGTGAGCCGTGTTGCTCTGTAGTCACCGAGCTTGGTTAGTTATTGTTAACAGAGGCACTGAAGCAAAAACTACCGTGCAGTACAACTGCAACTCCCATCTTAAATAAACTTAAATCCATCGCATTTGACTTAATGTGTGCATACATCCCAAATAATCCCAAAGTACAACATAGTATTGTACTTTGTACAACAGTTGTGCTTCGTTTTTTTTATGTGTACTGGAGAGTGAGGGTATCTGCTCAGTAATCCTGTGGTTCTCTCTCTGTCTGTCTGTCTGTCTGTCTGTCTGTCTGTCTGTCTGTGTGTGTGTGTGTGTGTGTGTGTGTGTGTGTGTGTGATTGTGTGTGTGTGTGTGTGTGTGTGTGTGTGTGTGTGTGTGTGTGTGTTTTTCAGGGCAGAGGAGGTTGACGCCATCATGGCGAGTCTTGAGAAAGCAAACCAGGTGAGTACAGTCTTCCTCTGCACTTCTCTGATTGAGATGCTCCTTCGTTAAGGTAATCACTCCTGTAATCAAGCCTTGGCTTTAATTAGACACCCTCCGTCCTGTGTCCCCCCTCCCCCACCCCCCCACCCCATTCTTCCTCCCACATCCACCTCCCCTCCCCTGAGCGTGTGATTAGCGAGTGTAAACCTGAGCCCCCGTCGGTGGGTGCTAT